>JAAGEH010001151.1:910-17053 GCA_011751065.1 Lasiurus cinereus
AAATAAAACCCCAGATAAAAAGCTCAGCACCCCGAAGTACTTTTAAATAGACTGAGACCCCCAGCGGATGCCTGGAACCACGCACAGTATCGACCTCTTTGCTCGGTTTTCCTCTGCACGTGCCTGTGATGAGCTCAGCCTATAATTTAGCACCGTCAGATGAACAACAACGGCTGATAATAAAACAGAACAACTGTGACAGTTACAGTCCCTAAAGGGCAGGGAGCACGCACAGTGTGGCCATGCCAGACAAAGGAAGGGTTTGTGCCCGCGTGGGACAGAGGGGGGTGGCACACGTTGAAGCTTATGAATTGTTTATTTCTGGAATTTTCCACTCATACTGTCAGCCAGTGGTTTGCCGTGGGTAGCTGAAACAGCAGATAAGGGACTACTGTACACACCTTTGACATAACACTTTCAGAATCTCCAGAATCACGCACCATCCAGATTTGAACGCCAAGACAGAAAACGGTTCATTCAGAACCTGTTAACGTTTAACTGTCTGTCTGGGTATGTACATTAATGCCTGATCGTTCTCAATAATTCTGTAAACATGGGCAACATTCCCACCTAGTGACTTCCTTACACACGTTAATTTCACCCAGGAAGCCCTCCCCACGAGAATGCCATTAGTAGGCCTCTGGTTCCAGATGATGGGCGACAGGGGCCCAGGTCATGCGACTGATCCTCAAAAGCTCCAGCTGAGCGCAGCCCCGGGAACACCAGGAAGAGCATCTGCAGAGCAGCGATAAGGAGCGGGAAATGGCCACGAGGCCAGGCCCTGGAGCAAACTCCCATGAGCCACTGAGCCAACCCCACACGGACACATGGCGCTCACAGACAGCCCACGGTCAGGGTTCAAGCTTCTTCTAAAACAAAATTATGTTGAATTAGTCAACTTCCCCCTTTTGATAGTTTCAATTTTAAGGCTTAGAAGGGCAAACTGGCTACATACTTGCTGCTCCAAATATGCTAAATACCATGATAACAGGGGCTCATTTCACATCCTCTGAAGGGGGGTTTATTCCCAGGACCCCCCGCCGACAGTGGCTCTGCCAGGCCGCTGTGCTCTGCGGGCGCTCCCCTGCAGCTGAGGACGAGAACAAGGACACTCTCCTAAAAAGCCAACCCACAGCGCCCCCGGCTGCACCTGCGGGGCCCGAGCGGAGGGGGGACGTACCTTTATGGTGACGTTGCCTTTGGTCACCTTCCGCATGTTGAAGCCCACGGTGGGGATCATGTCCTCGCTGAACTGCCCCGACTGCGGAGAGAAGAGGCGTTAGAGCCGCACCCAGGAGCTCGCTGCTGGGGCCGCCGGCCGCACGGCCCGATTCTCTTTCTTTATAAATACGTGTTTACTGACTTCAGAGAGGACGGGAGAGGGAGAGAGAACCATCAGTGATGAGAGAGAATCATGGACCGGCTGCCTCCTGCACGCCCCGCACTGGGACGGAGCCCGCAATCTGGGCCTGGGCCCCGCCCGGGAATGGAACCGTGACCTCCTGTCCTGGTTCCTAGGATGATGCGCAACCACTGAGCCCGCTGGCCAGGTCCCAGTGCTCCCAGCTGGTAGATGACGGTGCCTTTCAGTCTCCGATACAGTATGTGGGATTTCTGGCAATGACACTGCTCTTATACTCCAGAGACCTTAGTAAGAACAACACCTTTAACTTTTATTTTTTTGCTGTGAAGCGCTTAAAACGAAGGGCTAGGGGATGCTGGTCTGGGGGGTGCGGGGGGGGGGGAAGAAGGGCTGCTGAGCAGCAGGGTACGCCCATGGTCGTCAGGGGTCTCTCCCCACCACCCGCCCGGTGCTGGAGGGCGCTGGGGTCACCCGGTGGGCAGGCTCAGGGGCAGCACTGCCAGAGGGACACCACAGGACACCAAGGGACACAGGTGCCTGCTCCGTAGGCCCGCGGAGGACGCACAGACTGACCCTCGTCACGAGGAAACGTCAGACAAACCAAAGCCAGCGACACGCCGAGAGGCCACCAGCACCTGTCTCCCACTGCTCCTAGGGACCCCGAAGCGCCAGGGGTGGAAGACCCTCACACGCACCCCGGGATTCCAGCGCTCATGCGTCCCGCCGGGTGACAGCCCGCACGGCTGGTACCTGCTCTCCGCTCTACCCGGAGGATGAAGGAAGCTACCAGCACCCCCATCCCACGCTCTCCCCCTCCCCAGCGTGAAGCAGACAGGCAGCGGCCCGCCTCACCGTGGAGACCAGTCTAGGACCCGCGACAGCAGCGGTGGAAGTGCGGCTGGTGCCGGCCCCGCAGGCGGCGAGCTGTGCCGTCGGGGTCCACGGAACAGGGTTCCAGGGACCCTTGTCAGCCTGGTGCTGCCGCTCGGAGCCTTTGCAGCGCAGAGTGGCAACCTCCCCCGCCCTCACCACGTCGCGTGGGCTGCTCTGGGGCTCCCCCCCCCTCCCGGGCTCAGTAAGTGGTACTTTGTAAATCCTATTGAAGTGACTAAGTCCCTAAAGCCGCGTAAGACGGGGCTTAGGCATCGCTGAGCTCTGCGCACACAGCGGCACACACCTCTGCTGCCACGCTGCCAGCGCCTCCGGCATGGGGGCGTGGCTAGAAAAGGCCACCGCCGACCACGTTCTCTTCACGGCCAAGCCCCCCCTCTGGCCTCTCCGGGTGCCTCTGAAGAGACACTCAGCATCCCATTAGCCCGCAGTGTGGTCAGCTGCTTCCCACGGACCCCAGCTCTGAAATGGGGGGCAGTCCTGAAACACGGAGTCGCTGCGCGCTGCTCAGGTTCCGGACGGCGGCCTTCTGGATGCTAAGGTCATTATTTATTCAGTGGCTGCCCACACCCCCACTGTTACCACCTGGGGGGAACGTGGCAGGCCTTTAGGAGCCCAGGAAGAGGCAGGAGCAGCAGGAATGTTTTCCAGGTATGGCGACCACTGCGGCAAGACTGCGTCACTGTTATTCGCTGGGATGCGTGTGGCTGGCTTAGACTGTGCTAACCATAACAAACCCTGACATGGAGACAGACCAGACGGCAGAACGATGACTGTGATGCGCACTGACCAGGGGGCAGACGCTCATCGCTGGAGCTGCCCCGGGTGGTCAGTGCACTCCGTGGGGGAGTGCCGTTCAGCCAGAAGCCAGGCTCTTAGCTGGAGTGCAGTGGTGGTGGCAGGAGCCTCGCCTGACTCTGCGGAAGCGGTAAGGAGCAGCGAGCAGGCGGGTGGTAAGGAGCAAGGGGTCCAGACTGCAAGAGGGTGCAGGCCAGGCTGAGGGACACCTCCCCCATCCTTCCAGTGCATGGATTTCATGCACCAGGCCTCTAGCCCTATCTAATAAAAGAGTAATATGCAAATTGACCACACATCCGCCACACCCACCACCCAATCAGGAGCCTGCATGCAAATTAACCCAACCAAGATGGCTACAGCCATGGAGAGAGCAAGAGGCTTGGGTTTCCTTGGTAATGGAGGAAGCCAAGCTTTCCGCCTGAGCTGGCCGACCTGGGCCTCCACTCAAGGCTACGAAGTTTCAATTATAGAAGATAAATAAATCCCAACAAAAATGGCTGCAGCCACGAAGCAAGCAGGAGCCCTGGCTCCATTCTAGGTTACAAAGTTTCTATTGTAGAAAATAAATAAATCCCAGGTACCAGGGCCTCTGCTTGGGTCCTGGGAGGTAAAGGGGGTGGGGGGTGGGAGCAGCAGGATGGGGCATGGCATCCTGCAAACCACCACAGGCCCCTCGCCCAGGCCATCCCATGCCCCAAGGGAATCCCCACCCTGATCCGGGACACCCTTCAGGGCAAACCAGCCGGCCTCCACCCATACACCAGGCCTCTATCCTATCTAATAAAAGAATAATATGCAAATTAACCTTCACTCAGTGTCAAAATGGCCGTGCCCATAGCCAACAATATGGCAGCACCCAGTCCTCTAAGCCCCTTCCAGTCCCAGGGAATGCTGCCCAGAGGCCCTCCTGACCCTTTATAAAAAACAACAAATTCACTCCCCAAGGAGCAATCCCCTCTCAGCCCCAGCCTGGATCTCAACCACTGAGTCACACCAGCCCGGCAGATATGGAGGAATCTTAAATGTTAATTTTTTAAATATATCTTATTGATTTATACAGAGAGGGAGAGAGACAGTTAGAAACATCAATGAAAGAGAAACACTGATCAGCTGCCTCCTGCACACTCCCCACTGGGTATGTGCCCCCAACCAAGGTACAAGCCCTTGGCTGGAACCAAACCTGGGACCCTTGAGTCTGCAGGCCGTTGCTCCACCCACTGAGCCAAACCAGTTAGAGCTGTCTAATATGTTAAAGAAAAAACAAACAAACCACCCTATCTAATAAAGAGAGAATATGCAGGGGAGGGCATTTAGGGGTGACTGGGCTGTCAGGGAGGATAGTTGGGGACAATTGGGCCAGCAGGGGAGGGGTTAGGGGGAATCAGGCTGGCAGGCAGAGCGGTTAGAAGCAATCAGGCAGGTAGATGAGTAGTTGGGAGCCAGCAGTCCCAGATTGTGAAAGGGATGTCTGACTGCCTGTTTAGGCCCAATCCCACAGGATCCTGAGGGGTCCCAGATTGGAGAGGGTGCAGGTTGGGCTGACAGACACCCCTCCTCCACCCTCTGTGCATGTATTTCGTGCACCGGGCCTCTAGTTAATAATAATAGTGATGATAGCAGCATAACGCCATTCACTTATTGACCTCATTTTACAGGAAGGGAAACTTGAGGTCAAGGTCACAAGGTCACACACAGCTAAACAGTGGCCTAACTGGGACTGGAAGCCAGGTCTGAACTTCAAAGGCCCAATGCCCTTTCTCCTGCAGTGGCATGCTCCAGGCGCTCAGGGTGTTGGTGATGGGAGCAAGGCACTCTTTGTGCAGAAGCTTGAAGTGAACGTTAGCTTGCTCACCAGCAACAACGGAATACCGACTCGATGGTCCACAGAGAGGTCGCAGATAAATACGAGGGTTGGTGGCAGTCGCCAAGCTTTCGGACCTCACAGGCGACCACCAGTGGTTCGCAGGCCACCGGTTGGCGGCCGCTGGTTCACAGCAGGTGCAGTAAATGCCAACCAGGCAGTCAGTCTTCTGGCCAAGCCCAGACTAGCACCTACAAGCCAACGCACCTCCACGCAGCACAGCAGACGGCGCCTCTCCGCAGGCGGCCCAGACATGCCCCCGTCGGCGGTGGGCCCTGGCCCAGGAAACGTCCTCTGACAAGTCCTCAGCTGTCAAAGCGGCCTGTGCGGTCACCAGCGTAATGTGCTCGCTGCTTCCTGTCTGTCCCCGCTGTCTGAGGCCACAGATCCACAGCAGGCCGCGCGGCGTGGGCCTGTGAGCAGACACCCAGCAGCCTCCCCGGACATGAAGACTGAGCGGCCCACTGTCTCTCAGCCCCCCGGTGCCACACGCAGGCACGGAGCCTGACGGGAAAGGACCATGACACTCTGAACCCCACGCTAGCACGGGTCCCAGCACCTTGGAAAGGCCCAGCTCGGCTATCCGTGTGCCAGGCACGTCCATCTGAGCAGAAAGACACCCCCCCACCCCAGACAAGCTCGGGCACACCGTCTCAGAGCTCCCACACGTCCATCTGAGCAGAAAGACACCCCGCCACCCCAGACAGGCTCTTCATCAGCGCAAAGGCTCCCAGGGCTGCGAGGAGCGTGAGCCCAGACTCAGCCCGGAGGCCCGGTTAGGACCGCCGAGGCGGCCTGCGCTCCGGGCAGACAATGCACCGGCGCCTCCGGGAAACCAAGTCAGCTGGGGCGATGGGGAGCAGGGGACAGCCGCTCAGTCCTGCGCACACAACGCCGCCGCCGCCAGACAGCCAGCAGCAGGAGGCAGGCCAGCCCCGCCAGCGCGGAAGAGAACACCCACCACCGTCCCTTCCAGGAGAAAGCGGGCTGGATGCTCACGACCGGTGGTACCACGTCCCGGCTCCACATCCCGGCTCCGACTCCGCCTGAGGACAGCGATACGCACTGACGGCACTTTAACTCCCAGTTGGGGTCACTCTGTCTTCAAAGTCAGCACCAATGCCCTCCCTTCAGCAGTAACCCGAGAGTACATGCTGCCCGCACCCCCTTTCTCTTCTAGACCCTCCCCCGCTCCACCCCAAAGCCGCTACTTGCTGATCGTAAAATTGTATTCCCCGTCACTCACTCAAATCCTTAAAAAGGCTCAGACTACAGATTCCCCTGGCCCTGCAGCTCGGATCCAGCGGCCAACTGCACCCAGTCTACTGCCACAATAACGCTGTCTTTCCGCCGGTCCATCTCCTCCCCATCTCAGCCAGCCAGACCTCTGTAACAACCTCGCAATCAGCTCCCTGCGCCACAGTGCGCACTGCAACGAGCCCCACCTCTGCAAACACGGTCTCCTCAGTCCCGCACAAAACCTGCAGGGGCTCCCGCTGCCGCTCCGGCCTCCACAGCGGCCTGTGGGCGGACTCAATCGACTTCTCCAGCCTTCCGTCTTCTCCTCCATCCAACACCATTTCTGGCCGCAACTGTGTCTTCTTTTTTTTTAAAGTAGCTTGAAGTGAATAATAGAAAATAATAAAGGCCCTTTCCCCTTTGTTTATTTTGGGGGGGGGATTGGAGAGATAGAAATATCGATGAGACAGAAACATCACCGATCAGCTGCCTCCTGCATGCCACCTATTGGGGTAGGAGCCCGAAACCTGGGCATTGAGCCCACAACCAGGGCATGTGCCCTGACTTGGAATCGCACCTGTGACCTCTCAGAACATGGGATGACACTCAACCAACTAAGCCACACCTGCTAGGGCATGATTCAATTTTTATGATTATAAACATACTCAAATCATACAATTTTAAAAACTCATACAATAGCTTCAAAAATGGTCTCCTTGGCAGACTTTATTAGACTCTGATTTCATAAAGAATATTTTTTAACTGCCCGCCCCATGCCAAAAAACCAGCGTCCCACATGGTAAGGATCACATGAAAATATGTCAGAATTCTGGACGATAAACTCCTAATGCAATCCACCAGTAAGTTTAAAACTAATTAGACTGTGCTAGCTAAAGGAAATGAGTTGTACTTATATGGCTTGATTGCAACGTTTATTTTTTAAAACATTAAACACAGAATCGGAGCAATTTGTACATATAAAAGCCTGAGCACCCAACCAGTTGACCTGTTGCTATGACGCATACTGACTACCAGGGGGCAGAGGCTCACTGCGGGAGCTGCCCCCTGTGGTCAGTGCGCGCCCACAGCGGAGCACGGCTCAGCAAGCTTACCAAGCAGCGCGGGGGGGGGGGGGGGGGGGGGGCCCGGATGAGCGGGGCGGCCTGCACCGGCCCAGGCATGGGCTCGGCCCCTCCCTGCCACCTGCTGCTCTGTGCACTATCACACCCCTTTGGGGATGCCGGGCTGCTGGTTTCACCGGTCCCTGCATCCGCCGGGGGTCCCAGATCGCGGGAGGGCACAGGCCAGGCTGAGGGACCCCACCTGCACGTGCCCAGGCCTCTCGTTACCTGGTAAGATGCTTTTAAAATACCGCTGCTGTACTTCCCCTCATCAACAAACTACTAGGAAATACGTTCTGCCCTAAAAACATCAGAGGACAAAGTTCTTACTGAAGTCCACTTTATACAGGAAATCTGCGCGGAGGACCTTCTCAGCGGGAATGCGTTTTCTGGGAAGTAAAGTGGCATCTGATTGAAATAGACTCGCATCCTCTCACCCCAGCGAAGCCAGCTCTGGAACCATCCTCAGGAATGCAGATCGAAAACCCCGGATACCAATGTCCGACAATGAGGAAATGATAAAATATATTGTGACGTATCCACAAGAGGTGCCATCACTAATTATGAAGGCATCCAAAACAGTTTCCCTCTCTTCTAAAATGTATAGGGACCCACAAATGACCCAACTACTCAGAGAGTTCTGAGAAGAAAAGAACAGAGCAGAAGACATCACATTCCCTGATTCAAGCTATCCACTGAGCCGGTGGTCGGCAAACTCATTCGTCAGCAGAGCCAACTGCCAACAGTCTGACGATTGAAGTTTCTTTTGAGAGCAGAAAACCGGCTTCTGCGCACGGGCCACGGAGTTTCAATTGTAGTGCGCTGTATGTGTGCGCCCACACGTGGGATTTTGTGGAAGAGCCACACTCAAGGGGCCAAAGAGCCGCACGTGGTTCACGAGCCACCGTTTGCTGACCAATGCACTAAGCTATCGTCATCAAAACAGTAATTCTGGCATAAAAATCGGCAAATAGACCAACGGGACAGAATCCAGAGCCCAAAACAAAGCCAAGCATATACAGTCAACTAATGCTTGACAAGACAGCCAAGATCACAGTCTCTCCAATAAGCAATGCTGTGATAATTATAATTCATCACATGTACGTTCACATGTAAAAGACGAAACCCACGTTTCACACCACTCACACAAATGAACTTCTAGTGGACTCGAGATTTAACTGTAAGCCTGAAATCATAAACCTCTGTACGACAACAGAAATAAAGCTCCTTGGCATGCGTCTCGGTAACAGTCTCTGAATATGATACTGAGCACCAGCAACAAATAAAGAATTACCAAGAGGGGCGACCTCAAGCTCCACAGCTCCGCACAGCACGGAAACCATCGACGGAGCGAAGAGAGCACCTTCGGAATGTGAAAAGTATGTGCAAACCGCCTATCTCATGAGGGATTAACATCCAAACTGTTCAAAGAACTCATACAATTCCAGAGCAAAACAAAACAAAACCAAAAACCAACAGCTAATAAGGCAATTAGAGAACAGGCCAGCCTGGCCAGCGTGGCTCAGTGGTTGAGCATGGACTTATGAATGGGCGGCCGCCCCATCACAGTTTGGTTCCCGGTCAGGGTACATGCCCGGGTTCTGGACTCCACCCCCAGTGGGGGGCGTGCAGGACACAGCTGATCCATGATTCTCTCTCATCAGTGATGTTTCTCTCTCTCTCTCTCTCTCTCTCTCTCTCTTCCTTCCTCTCCGAAACCAATAAAAATATACTTAAAACAGGCAAAAGACCTGAATAGACATTTCTCCAAAGACATCTGAAAGGCCAACAGATACATGAAAAGCTGCCTAACATCATTATCATTAAGAAAATGCAAATGAAAACCACAATGACAGACTGGTCACTCACACCTGTTAGAAAGGCCATCATCAGAGAGACAAGAAGTAGCTCACGCTGGCCTGGCTGTGGAGAAAGGGACCCCTGTGCACTGCCGGTGGGACTATAACCGGCGCAGCCACTATGGAAAACAGTCCGGAGGATCCTCAAAAAACCCAAATACAACCCCCATCTGATCTCGATAGCCTGCTTCTGGGAAGAGATCCAAAGGAAAGGCAAACCAAGTCATCAAGACCTCGCTCCCCATCTATCTCACAGCAGCACTGGTTACGGTCGCCCAGACATGAGGCCACCTGAGTGTTCTACCAACGGGTGAGTGCAGAGAAGTCGTGGGCCACACGGAATGACCGTTACTCAGCCATCAATAATGAAGACACCCTGCCATCTGCGACCACATGGATGGCCCTGAGCGCAGGATGCCAAGTGAAGTAAGTCAGACGGAGAAAGACAAATACTGGAAGGTCTCCCTAAATCTGAAAAACAAAACAAATCCCCAACACACAGAAAAAAGACGTCAGACTGTGCTTACCAGATGGGGAGGGTGGGGGAGGGAGGGTTGGAGGAAGGTGGTCAAAAGGCACAGACTTGCGTCTACAGGCTGAGTCGCAGGCATGTGATTAACGTACAACACAATGACTGTAGCTAACGCTGCACTTGTTGAGGGAAAACTCATGAGTTCTCACCGTAAGGAGACTTTTTCCACTCTTTTCATTTTTAAAAATTTTTTTTATTTATTTCTTTTAATCCTCACCTGAGGATATTTTCCCACTGATTTATAGAGAGATTGGAAGAGAGAAGGAAACTCAGAGAGAAATATCGATGTGAGAGAAACATACTGGTTGCCTCCTGCATGTGCCCTGGCTGGGGAGGAGCCTGCAATCCAGGTATGTGCCCTGGACTGGAACTGAACCCAGGAGCCTTGGGTCTGCAGGCTGACGCTCTATCCACTGAGCCAAACAGGTTAGAGCTCTTTTTTTTTTTTTAAATATATTTTATTGATTTTTCACAGAGAGGAAGAGAGAGGGATAGAGAGTCAGAAACATCAATGACCAGCTGTCTCCTGCATGCCCCCCACTGGGGATGTGCCCACAACCAAGGTACATTCCCTTGACCGGAATCGAACCTGGGACTTTTCAGTCTGCAGGCCAACACTCTATCCACTGAGCCACACCGGTTTCAGCTAGAGCTCTTTCTTTCCTTTTAATTGTAACTTTTAGAGGCCCGGTGCACGGATTCTCTCTCATCACTGATGTTTCTGTTCACACACCGGTGGGGTCCCTCGGCCTGGCCTGTGCCTTCTCAAAATCCAGGACCCCTCAGGGGATGTCGAACTACTGGTTTCGGCCTGTTCCCTGCAGGTCAGGCTGAGGGACTGCACTGGTGCACAAATCCGGGCACCAGGCCTCTAGGATGCATATAAGATCTTTGGTTAATCACTTCCTGCTCTCCCCCTCCTCCTTTTCTCTGAGGTTCATCAGTCTGTTCCATGTTTCCATGCCTGTGCATTGAGCATCTGTCCCCTGGTGGTCAGTGTGTGTCATAACTACTGGTTGAATGGTTGGATGGTTGCTTAGGCTTTTATATATAGACAGATATGAGAACATGTTGGCTGAACTCCAAGTAGTAACCATTTTACAATGCATGTAAATGAAACTATCACGCTGTTCGCCTTACACTTATACAGCGATGCATGTCAATTATTTCTCAATAAAACTGAAAAAAAAATAAACAGTGCTGTAAGAAATGGAAAAAGTGGTTTTAGATGTAGAAAAATGCACACACTGTAACTAAAAGAAAACAAATCAGGATACACACATAAAAGATGGTATCATCTCAAAACTTAAAAACGGCATTTGGAGACACACATTCACAAAAGACAAAAGAAACTACTCTGAAATGTTGTCAGTAGTCAACCTTGGATGGTGGGGGTAGGCGGTGTCTTTTACTTTACACTCTTCTTTTTAAATGTCTACTAATGGCCCTGTATGATTATGGTAATCAGAAAAAACTTCTAAAAATAACACTTAGCCGAAACCGGTGTGGCTCAGTGGATAGAGCATCGGCCTGCGAAGTGAGGGGTCCCGGGTTCGATTCGGGTCAAGGGAATGTATCTTGGTTGCGGGCACATCCCCAGTGGGGGGCGTGCAGGAGGCAGCTGATCGATGTCTCTCTCTCATCGATGTTTCTGGCTCTATCCCTCTCTCTTCCTCTCTGTGAAAAATCAATAATATATATATAAAAAATAAAAATAACACTTAAACATCTATTTTTATAGGGGCAAGATGCGTATCCACGTTCAGCGACCGTCCACTTTACTTGGAGAAACCTGGAAAGTGCTTTATGGTGTGCAATGTGCCGGGTCGGTATTTAGATGCATATTGCACTCGAACAGCCTCCTAATGAGACATGGGCTCTGGGGGTGCGGGGTCTGCTTGGAAAACACGATGGGACGGGGCGGGGGGTGAGGAACCCCGGAGAGAGACCCCTGGCAGGACCTCAGGCTCCGCAGCTCAAGCTGCTAAGCATCCCCCAGGGCCAGGCGGTGTCCACAGTAAAGTTCAGGTTTGTGCAACTTTATTTAAAAATATATATATATTTTATTGATTTTTTACAAAGAGGAAGGGAGAGAGATAGAAAGTCAGAAACATCGATGAGAGAGAGACATCGATCAGCCGCCTCCTGCACGCTCCACAGTGGAGATGTGCCTGCAAGCAAGGTACATGCCCCGAACCGGAATCGAACCCGGGACCTTTCAGTCCACAAGCTGACGCTCTATCCACTGAGCCAAACCGGTCTCGGCAGGTTTGTGCAACTTTAGAATGAGCCACAGCCAATGTTCACTAAGAGCTGTTTTTGCCATTCGTACCTGAAATAATGCTCTCCAGACCCTCAGAGGAGCATATTTATAAAGAAAGAGACTTTAAGGATTAACATCTCCTAACTCACAGCTCTGTGATTCTAAGCTCAGCTGGATCTACGGAGGCAGCCAGACGCAGAAAGTGCACTGAGCCTGGATTCCAATGTCCTGTCTCTACCACTTGGCTCTGGGGTGTAGGAATACTGGCTCTCCTGGCCTCACCTGTAAAATGAGACCACTCAATTGAGGTTTCTACAAATCTTAAAAAAGTAACTCCATGCCCTGGCCAGTTTTCCCAGCGATTACAGCATCAGCCCTGTGTGGGTCCTGGGTTCGACTCCTGGCAAAGGGAATTTCCTAGGTTGTAGGTCCCCAGCTCCAGGGATGCCAGTCAGCTCACACATGCAGGAGGCAGCTGATGGTGGGTCTCTCTCACGTCAATGTTTCTCCCCACCACCCCCTGACCTTCCTCTCTCTCTAGAAATCAAAGGAGGGAACAATAACCTCGGGTGAGAATTAAAAACAAACAAACAAATGATTGCAGGTTAATATTTCTATACTCTCCCAAAGATCTCCTTCCCCTAATTCTCAGCAGGAATAAACTTTAACTGGATGAACCTTTGTGGTATAACACTTCACACAAATGTAAACAAAACGTTATACTGCTATTCATTTCAAAAGTACACAATGTCTACAAAACTTACCCTATAACACTTTGGTAGATCCTATTAAATATGTCTTAGCAACTATCCCATGACCCATCTGAGCCTCAGTTAAAAATAAAGATTGCTCAACATACATTACACATATAGGGCACATGACGTGTTACGCAATAACTGCCAGAACCTTTAGCTGCGGGCCCTGCACCATCCCGAACACCATCCAGGACAGGAGACAGGGTGTCTCTTTTCCAGTTCTAACACAGAGGGCACTAAGTGCCATCGAGTGCCTCTCCACCGAGCATCAGTAAGACGAATGGTCATTTCGGTTGTAAAGCCACAAGAAAGTGCGTTCTAGGAGTGACACTCTGTAAGTCACATTTCAGAATGAACCAAACCCTATTGTATATATTTCAGCTTCACAAGCCATTGGAGTACGTTAAATAGCATCTCTTACACTTTTTAAACTTTTAAGACGGAAATACAGCCATATTTTATATATATATATTAATAGATTTCATTGATTTTTTACAGAGAGGAAGGGAGAGAGATAGAAAGTCAGAAACATCGATGAGAGAGAGACATCTATCTGCCACCTCCTGCACACCCCACTGTGGAAATGTGCCCGGAAGCAAGGTACATGCCCCCAACTGGTATCGAACCTGGGACCTTTCAGTCCGCAAGCCGACGCTCTCTCCACTGAGCCAAACCGGTCTCGGCAACAGCCAAATTTTAATTGGATGTTTACAAAAGATTGATTTTTACCCAAAGAAAATTGGCTTCACCTGAAACTTTTCATATTTGAGAAGGTACTTGTTGAATTTGAATAAAATCCAACATATCTGTATTTTTGAGCCTATAAAACACACATTTTATACAAAATACAAAGGACATAAAATTGATTTAAAAAAAGATAATGCAAAATTTACTATTTTGGACACGTTCTATTTAAAAGTCTGTAAAATCACCCTTAATGACTAACCTTGTCCTCACCCTCCATATATTCTATGAGAACCACAGATGAGGTTCGAGTCTGAGGTTTAAAAGGAAAAAGTATGACATTTTCGGAGGTCTCATTCCCCCCCTCTCCTCTCAGCACCTTAGCCAATACAGTCAATAGTTTAATGCTAAAATAACAGTGGAACCACTGGTTCATTCTGAGTTCAACAGCTTTCCAGGAGTTTTGTTGTTGTTAACAATAATATAACTTTTAAAACGGGGGTGGCAGAGATGGGATGAATTGGTATTACCTGCCTCAATCCATAAATCCACTTCTGCAGCCCACAGATTCAAAGACGGAAAAGACCCCAGTTAATTCCCTTCCCAGTTAATTCTTTTCTGCGTTGAAGGGTTATGTTTCTACCCACGACAAGTAAACCCACAGTCACCACTGACCGAGCACCTTCTGCGGGCAGCATGCTGCTGGCCAGGTCACACATGTCATTTCAGTCCCCTCCGAGCAGCTCTGTAGAAACAGCTGAGCACCTCCGCTCTGCAGGTGGAAAGCACAGACCACGGAGGATACAGGACCACGGAGGGTACAGGCACAGCCGGCTGCCCAGCCCCGCTCCTTATTTTCAGCCGTAGGGTCCGAGTCCCTCAAAGCTTGGCTCGAGTTTTGTTGAGGTTCCCCACACACTACTTCACTGGGACAGGCACAACTGACTGGAGCCATCCACCCATCTACACTGGGAATTACCGTATTTTCCGGCGTATAAGACGACCTTTTAACCCAGGAAAATCTTCTCAAAAGTCGGGGTCGTCTTATACGCCGGGTGTCGTCTTATGGGGTGAGTATATCCCAAACTCTCTATTTTAACTGGAAAAGTTGGGGTCGTCTTATACACCCAGTTGTCTTACACGCCGGAAAATACGGTAATGCGGTCTTGTCAAAAGGGTAAGGAGACCCCGAGTTTTATGCACAGGGACTACCACAGAATGCCCGGTTAACGGAGCACCCGGGCACCTGGCTGATCCTTCCCACAGCACATTCAAGTATATTAAGATCCTGCCCTGGCTGGTTTGGCTCAGTGGGTAGAGCATCCGCCTGCGGACGCAAGGGTCCCGGGTTCGATTCCAGTCAAGGGCACATGCCCTGGGTGTGGGCTTGATCCCCAGTAGGGGGTGGGGGGTGCAGGAGGCAGCCCATCAGTGCTTCTCTCTCTCTCTCTCTTTTTTTAAAAATATATTTTATTGATTTTTTACAGAGAGGAAGGGAGAGGGATAGAGAGTTAGAAACATCGATGAGAGAGACATCCATCAGCCGCCTCCTGCACACCCCCTACTGGGGATGTGCCCGAAACCAATGTCCATGTCCTTGACCGGAATGGAACCTGGGACCCTTCCGTCCGCAGGCCGACGCTCTATCCACTGAGCCGCACGGGTTTCGGCAGTGCTTCTCTCTTATCGTTGATGTCTCTCTCCCCGTTCCTCTCTGAAATCAACAAAAAACCATCTTTAAACAGACAACGTTGAAGGCCCGAATAGGCAGCGTTAGCCCAAAGGTGTCGCCTACAGACCTGCTGCAGCAGAGTCAGCTCCAGGGGGACCGGCGACAGGGCAAACACGGGGCCAGCAGACGGGAAAAGCGAAAAGCGTGCTGACCCTCGGGGGGCAGGCCGGCCCTCCCTCCAGCCTTCCTCCTCCTGGCTCCCTGGGTGCGAGGGCTAGGGCCTCCCGGTCACCTGCCGCCTCCGCTCGCCTCTCCTCTCCAGCCGCGTTTGCATCGTTTGCATCAGGCCTGCAGCCAAACCAGTTGGGCAGCCGGCGGCCTCCTCTCGTGCAGCGAGGGCTCCCCAGCTGTCACCCCCAAAGCGGGAAGCAGCCGCTGCCGTCATCTCTCCAGCGGTAATTGCAGGCTCGACCCGAGCAAGAGGAGGAGAAAGAGGAGGAGGAGGAGGA
Organism: Lasiurus cinereus; assembly: GCA_011751065.1. Classification (NCBI taxonomy): domain Eukaryota; kingdom Metazoa; phylum Chordata; class Mammalia; order Chiroptera; family Vespertilionidae; genus Lasiurus; species Lasiurus cinereus. Next base: position 16,458 of record JAAGEH010001151.1, read on the forward strand.
GGACCAGCCGGCCGTGCGGGGCGGGTCTTGCCCTCTTAGTCCTTCCCGCAACCACCGAGCCATCGCTGGGGGAGTCGAGGGCAACCGCCCTTGCAGCTCCCGAACCCACGCTGCACTGGGGATGGGTTCCCGGGGGGCCCCAGGGCCACCCCTCCCCGGGCCTGCAATCAGCTCGGTCCCCGCCTTCCCTCCTCCGGGAAGCGACGCCCCCACCCCGCGTGCATCCAGGTAGTTAACTTTCTGCAGACCCGTCGCCTCCCCTCCATCCCCGCCCCCCACCCCAGGACAGGAACCCCGAAAAGCAAGAGCCCAAGGAGGGGGTGGCCCAGCCCGGCCTGGCGTGCGCCCCTTGCCCGCCCGCCCGGTGCAGGGGCCGCGCGGGGTGCACGCCCCGGGCGCTCGGTCCCCGAGCGGCGACCCGACCGGACCCAGCGCGCCTCCCCGATGATGCTCCTCCTCCTCCTCCTCCTCCTCCTCCTCCTCCTCGGGCTTCTCTCGGGTCCGCGGGGCTCGCCAAGTCCCACGCTCCGGGGCCGAGACGGGCTGGGGCTGGGGCTGAGCCCGCAAGCCGGCCCCCGGGGAACCCCGACCCCCCC
>JAAGEH010001152.1:0-16592 GCA_011751065.1 Lasiurus cinereus
AATGGTGGTGGCAGTGATAGGCTTACCAGAATATGTATGGTTATTAAACAGCTTTAGAGTTGATTTAACATTTTGTTTCCTGGCTTATGAGTATGGAAATAAAGGTACATTTAAATTTTTTCACAGCAGCAACCACAAAAAAGTAAACTATTTTAACTTCTCAATTTTTTAATTTTTTTCATGGTTATTGAATTTTTGATAGTTTCTTATGCCACTACTGTGAGAATAAAGATTTAGAATCAATGAAAATAACAAGAAATCGTGTCAGTGCAATTATAGTATCTCTAACTCACTTTTGGTTTAAAAATAATACTTTAATGTGAAATGTTGTCATCGTTCTCCATATAGTGACACTATTTTTTTTTTAAATGTATTTTATTGATTTTTTACAGAGAGGAAGGGAGAGTCAGAAACATCGATGAGAGAGAGACATCAATCAGGAGGCAGCTGATTGATGTCTCTCTGTCATTGATGTTTCTGACTCTCTATCTCTTTCCCTTCCTCACACCTCGCACTGGAGATGTGCCTGTAACCAAGGTACATGCCCCTGACCTGAATTGAAACCGGGACCTTCCAGTCTGCTGGCTGACTATCCACTGAGCCAAACCGGTCTCGGCTAGTGACACTATTTTTTATCTACAACTGTTATTTAGGTAATTTTTTCATTTATATCAGAAATGTCATATATCAGAATGTCAATAAAAATAAATTTGCTCATTTCTTGAATTTTTCAGTTAAGTTTGATAAAGCACAGAAACTCAATTTACAATTATCAATCTCAAGAATGCTAAAATTAACTATGTTTGGGTGTAGTTCAAAGAAAGACATTATCATATCACCTGTGCATTTTAACATTTTTGCTCTCAAACTTTATAATAATCTCTAAAGCACAGAATAGTCACTCTTACTGAGGATATTATTGGCATTTAAAAAACTTTTATTCTATCAGCAAAATGTAGGATTTTCAAAATCTACATTGCCCATAAAGCATGATAGAAATTCACATCACAGCGCAATACTGAATTTGAGATTCATTATTTAGATTTACTTTTCATAAATAAAATTGCATGGAAATAACATAGAAAACTTTAAAATGTTTCTATAAATATTAACACATTTTTCAGTATTTTTAAGTGTTTAATTGTTCCTACAAATATACTAAGTATTTGATTAATTGCAAAATGACATATTCACATTTGTTTATGGATAATTATTATTTTGCTATATATTTCAAAAATGTTTTGAATTTTGGAATATTTATTAACTGTCAAGTGTTATATCAAGATGATAAAATGTCATTATTTGACAAGTATTTCAATAACCTTCAAAAAAGCTTTAAATAATTTTTCTTAGCTTATTTATTTCATTAAATTTATCCAACTGTAATTGAAAATTCACAAATTGCAGCTTTAAAGTGTAAGTTAAACTTTAAAAGCTTTCAAAATGTGAATTCAGTGAGACTCAAATAGGACGAGACATTTAAACATTTCAAACACTTACTTTTTTTGATTTTTAAATACAAATGCATTGGGCAAATTTACATTTAATTTTTTAAAAATGTATCTTCATTGTTGAAAGTATTACCGATGTTTCCTTTTTCTTCTCTACATTTACCCACTCCTGCCCACTCCAGTCCCCTCCCCAGAATTTCCCCACATTATTGTCTGTGCATGGGCTATGCATAAATGCATATAAATTCATTGGTTAACCTCTTCTCACCTCTGCTCCCTTCCCCATTGAGATTCATCAGTCTGCTGCATGCTTCAATGTCTCTGGATCTTTTTTGTTCTTCAGTTTATTTTGTTTATTAGATTCCACATATAAGTGAGATCATGTGATACTTGTCTTTCTCTGACTGGCTTGTTTCCTTAGCATAAATACTCTCCAGATTTCTCCATGTTGTTTCAAAGGGTAAGAGACCACTATATTTTACAGCTGCATAATATTCCATTGTGTAAATGTACCACAGTTTTAAAATCCTTTCATCTACTGATGGGTACACAGATCTTACCCACTATAAATAATGTTGCTATTAACATAGTGGTGCATATATTCTTTCTGATTGGTATTTCTAGTTTCTTAGGATATATTCCTAGGAGTGGGGTCACCAGGTCAAATGGCAGCTCCATTTTTAATTTTTTGAAGAAATTCCACACTTTCATAGTAGTTGTACCAGTTTGCATTTCCACCAAAAGTGTACTATGATTCCTTTTTTCTATCTCCTCATCAGCACTTGTTATTTGTTGATTTATTAATAGTAGCAATTCTGGAAGGTGTGAGGTGATACCTCATTGTTGTTTTAATTTTTTTCTCTCTGGTAATTAATTATGTTGGTCATATTTTCATATGTCTCTTGGCCATTAATATGTACTCTTCACAGAAGTATTTCTTCATGTCCTCTTCCCATTTTTAAATTGTTTTATTTTCTTCCTTTTCTTGAGTTACCTGAGTACTTTAGGTATTAACCAGTTATCAGATGTGCCATGGCAAATATGCTCTCCCATTCAGGGGGCTCCCTTTTCATTTTGATGTTGATTTCTTTTTCTGTGCAGAAGCATTTTATTTTCATGTAGTCCCAATTTTTTTTTCCTTTGTTTCTCTTGCCCTAGAGTTGTATCGGTGAAAATTTTGCTATGTGAGATGCCTGATATTCTACTGCCTACTTTTACATAGTTCCATTACTTATCCAAGTCTTTTATCCATTTTTGAGCTTATTCTTGTGTACGTTGGTGGTCTAGTTTCATTTTGGCAAGTATCTGTCCAATTATCCCAACACCATTTACTGAAGAACCTGCCTTTGCTCCATTGTAGTTCTTGTGTCCTTTGTCAAAAAAATATTTATTTAAGGACTAAATTGAGCACTATCTGTTATGGGTGAATTGTATAAATTTTATCCAAAAAATCAAGGAAGGGACCAGGTACTATTTGGAAATTATTTTCTGATGGCATAAGGATAATTAATGGCATTTATTATGTACCATAGCTGGACTAATGTTGTAGAGAAGCACAGGTAGAAAACAAATGTAAAATATGACAAACTCTAAAAATTTAAGTAGTCTCCCATAACATCTTAATAAAAAGAAAAGTACTAAAAACAGTTTATAAATCTTGGCTTTTTATTTCAAGAATATGGAACTGATCTGCATTTGAAGGAAGAACACCAATTATTGGGTCCAATAATGTGTGTTTTTTTTTTTTTATTGAACATGTCAAGAGAATTGGGATAATGAATAAGAAAATTGTGATCAGAAATAAGCTTGAGAAATAAGGATTACAGTCATGCATCAAGAAAGCAACAATTAGTTAAGTCTCTGGTTTACCCAGATATGCTGTGTCCAAAATGCTCAGTAAACTTAAACTATAACAGAACCGGGTAGAAATGAAAAATATCAGATAAGATAAACATCATCCAAGGTAGCAAAGATAAATTCTTGGCAAATCTACCTCTAAGGCTTAAATTGCATTTGTTTGCTTTGGTCCTCAGTATCATAGAAATACAACACTACATTAAAATCTCCCAACTAAAACTAACAATTGTGCATAATCTAGGATTTCATTCCTCTTGAAGACTCGGAAGCTGGCCTACAACTGTTTCATGGATGCTAACGGAATACACAAGACTCCCCAGTGAGCGGCAAAGGACTTTATTATTCACTAGAGGCCCGATGCACGGAAATCATGCAAGAATAGGCCTTCACAGCCCCAGGCTACCTCAGCCCTTGCAGTCCTGGCTTCATCGGGAAGGTTGTCCGGACAGTTGTTCCACTGTTTGGCCGTTCAATCGGCTTGCATATTACGCTTTTATTATTATAGATGATAAAACACCAGACAGAGCTTAATATTTGTTTTTTTTGTCAGTTTTCTTTCCCTCAAACCCCACACATTAACCAAAGGCTATGTAGGATGCCTCAACCTGCAGTGTGTTGCTCTAGAGGAAAGTAACGCTGCTTTGGGGAGTTCCCTGATGTTACACTGAGTTGAGCAAGCTTGCTCTGTCCAGGGAAGGCTTACCTCATCCCTGAAGTTTGTGTGTTGCAAGCATATTAATGAATAATGTCCCAGTTAATGAGCAGTAATGGCTTGGCATTCATGGCAGAGTCGGCAAAAACTTGCAGGAAACCTCAGGGCCCATGGTGGATTGTCTCCATATGCACTTAATGGCTGTCCATAAAGCCTGTCAGGTAGAGCCAACTTGATCTAAGAGAAGACTAAGTAGGATGAAAGCTGTGTGGAGTGACAAAGATGAGGTTTCAGCCAGGGGCCTTTAATTACCAGTCAGAGAGATACAAATTATTGGACACTCAAGCTATTTTACTGAATAAATAACAAAGGAGGTAATAGGAATAGTATCTTATTTATAGATGTCAATTGCAAGTTACATAATTTGAAAAACCAAACGAAACTATATTCAATATTTATTTAGTCTCCATACATTGAAATCAATAGTTTTAAAGCAAGACTGCTAATCCTCCTTAAAAGCTATTTATCACTTTGTTTCAAAAGTATTTTGAGACATTTTTCAGAGTTATTATTTAGAAATTAACTTGAACATAGCAGATCAAACCTAAAATGTAATTTAGAAACACTTCAAAATAAATGATAGCTTTCATATTATAACACAATATCTGAAAACATTTATCTGAAAGTGTGGTGGGTTTTCTTTTCTTTTCTTTTCTTTTTTAACTCACTAATAAAATAGGCTGGTATATTCTTTTCAGAGAAACACTAACATTTTATGCAAATCAATTAGCATTCCATATCCTATACTTAAATGTCAGAATCAACTTTTACATAGCAGTTTCTAAGTTGTCTATCTTAACCTCTGCATAGAACAATGTAAAGAATGTCATAAAGTTTTCACACAAGCAACAATTGAGCAGTAGTAAGCTTTTTTCTTAATATTCTCATGTTACAGTTATAAAATATATAATGGTTCTAATAGAACCATTATATATTGTTAATTTTTAAATTATATTTTATTGATTTTTTACAGAGAAAAAGGGAGAGAGATAGAAAGTCAGAAACATCAATGAGAGAGAGACATTGATCAGCCACCTCCTGCACACCCCACAGTGGAGATGTGCCCTTAAGCAAGGTACATGCCCCCAAACGGAATCGAACCTGGGACCTTTCAGTCTGCAAGCTGACACTCTATCCACTGAGCCAAACCGGTCTTGGCTATTGTCAATTTTGTTGACAAAAATCCTATGTAATAAAGAGGGAATATGCTAATTGACCACCATGCCCTCACAAAGATGGTGGTGCCCACAACCAGTAAGGAGGGAATATGCAAATTGACTGCCATGCCCTCAAAGATGACAGCACCCACAGCCACAAGATGGGGGAGCCTCCCAGGGCTGGCCTGAGGCTGAGGCAAGCCTCAGATGGTGGCTGCCCAGCAGCCCAGGGCCGCCTGAGGCTTAGGTAATCAGGGCAGGCCAAGGCTTGTTCTCCCAGCAGTGGCAGCAGCAAAGGTGTGATGGGGGCATTGCCTTCCCCTGATTGCTGGATCGTCTCCCACCCTTGAGGGTTCCTGGACTGTGAGAGGGGGCAGGTCGGCTGAGGGATCCCCTCTAGTGCATGAATTTTCATGCACTAGGCCTCTAGTCCTATCTAATAAAGATGGAATATGCAAATTGACCGTCACACAACCACAAAGATCACGGTGCCCAGTCCCCTCAGCCCTGCAGGGAATTACTTTGGCAAGTGAACCAAGAAGGTTTTCAGCAAGTGTGAGAAGCAAGGGTGAGAAGCAAGCCTTGGCGGAATTGAGGGAGGCATGGCAGGCTCAGAGCCGCTGCCACGCTGGGAGGCCCTTGGAGTTTGGTTCTGAAATCGTAGGGACCTGCTCCAGCATGAGTTGGGAAGGAAGTGCCACTGCTGCCCGCCCAGCACCAGGTCCCTTGTAAAGGAAGTGTGTCCAAATCACAGCCACTGGGCCTGGCAGGCCATCTCACCCCAGACCATCATGTCTGAGCTCTGGATGGGGCAGTGAGTGCCTCTGGAATCACTGTCTGACCCCACCCTGGGATCACTGTCTGCCCCTGGGCCACCTACAGGCACTGGTGGAGCAGGTGTGGGTTGAAGATTTTAATGAAAATGGGATGCCTGCATCCTGTGCCACTGTGCACAGGTCTCCAGTGAGGAGAGGGCAGTAGGGTCAAGTGCTCAGCCTGGGGACCCCATTTGGAGGCACTAGGACTCAGGAGGGCCTGGGACCAGAAGGCCCAGGTTTCTGGGCAAACAACAGGACTGACCCAAGGTGCCTTCAGTCACTATCACCACCCAGTGCTGGGCCGTGGGCCCTCACTCCACAGCTCAGCCATAGGAGGCACTGGCCCTGGGATGTTTTTCCTATTATCTGCCTGGAAGTACAGAGACAGTTTAATTAGAGTCATGATTGTAATTTATTTTCTCCAAACTCAGAGCTGTTTTCTTTCCAAATATATCAGGGGCCAGGAAATAGGGAACCATTCCCAAATCAGGAAGGGAAGTCACAGGGTGTATATTATTGCTACAAATACAGTATTTCTTACTACTTTCAACATACACAATGTAATGTATTAGATGCCTTCCTATCATATGAAGTAAATATTCTCATAGAGTGATACTGATAGATATGTTATAGTTATGGTGGTATGTACTAATATACTATTTATACTAATAAAGGGTAATATACTAATTAGACCGGAAACCTTTTTGAACATCCTTCCAGACAAAGCCATGGTGACAGGGCTGAGACAAAGGTGGTTAGGAGAGATCAGGCCAGGAAAGGAAGGTAGTTGGGGTGATCAGGCTGGCAGGAGAGGGGGGGCAATTGGGGGCCAGCAGACAGGAAAGGGTTACCAATTTGGGTTAAGCAGGCCAGCAGGGGGGCAAGCAGGCTGGCAGTGGGGGGCAGTTGGGGGTGATCAGGCTGGCAGGGGGGCAGTTAGGAATGAGCAGGCCAGCAGGGGGGCAATTGGGAACATTCAGGCCAGCATGGGGGGCAGTTGGGGGCAAGCAGGCCAACAGGCAGAGTGGTTAGGAGCCAGCAGTCCCAGATTGTAAGAGGGATGTCCGACTGCCAGATGGAGAGGGTGCAAGCCAGACTGAGGGAAACCCCATGCATGAATTTCATGTACCAGGCCACTAGTGTATATATAAAAAGTAATGAAGAAACATATTTTTATTTTATTTTGGATTCATTTTTTTAAAACACTTATCTTTATTTGATGAAACCCATGAGATTAGCTAAATGTTCTTAACTTTATTACTAGCAATGTGATATGGTAGTATTCTAAAATAAAAGAAAGCATTCTTCATATAATCTTGCTTTTTTATTTTTCATTAATTGATAATAGAAAGACATGACACATAGATTTTACAACTTTCATGAACATACTACCTGAGACTTTTAAAAAAATAAAATTTAAGGAGAATGAAGCAAAATTTTATATTTTAGTAAATAAATAAGTAAAAATATTTAATTTATTAATTATATTAATAGGCAATATTCATTAATATGGAAAATATCAGGAGAAACCGAGATGGCAACATAAAGTATACAACTGTATATGCTGCCTCTCACAACCACACCAAAACTACAACTAAAAGGCAAAATGACTATCACCCAGAACCACGGAAACCTGGCTGAGGAGAAGTTCTACAACTAGAAGAAAGAAAAAAGCTCATTGAGACTTTGTAGGAAGTGCAGATATGTGTACAGCAGAGGTGTGGAGGTGCGCAAGTCAGGCTGGCTGGCAACTGGGTGTGCTGTTGCTTTCAATTGGAAAGGAGATACAAGTTGCTCTAAAGTCCAGTTTCCAGTGAGACTCTGGGACCCTAAGTCCTACGGGGAGAAACTGGACTGTCTGGTATCAGGTTGGAAAGTGAGGGTGGCTTTCTTGCAGAGGTGCTCACAGGAATCATTGTTTTCTGAGCTGGGGTGCAGGACACAAGGACACGGAATTGCAGAGACACAGTAATAGCTGACTGGCAGCCAATGCTGTTTGCCATGCCCTGGTGATTCCCTGAGACCCCATTCCACCCAATTTACAAACCCACCCAAGCCAAGTACAGTGGCTTTTACATATGAATTGCCTGCCCTTTCGCAGCTTAACCTAACGTATTGCAGCTGGAACAGAAAACTCCAAGTCTTCCAAATCCCAAACAAAGAGGAGAAATCTGCAGATCTCCCTGTAGTTCCTGTTGGGTGGTCTCAGACAATAGCTGACATGCACTTCCTTGGAGACACCAAAAAGACAACTTTGGTAAAAACCATTGTTCTGCTTACTTTTTATTTCTCATTTTTAAACCTAGTGGTCAGTGTGAGATAATACCAGTTTTCATCTCCTCACATCCATAAATGACATACTCAAAAGATAGATTCAGTGAGCATCAAAATCTCACTGAAGCAAGTCCTGCCCATAAGCATTTCTCCAGCATAGCAGTTCTTCCATATAGACACAGCCAATCCTCACAGCCATTTTGCCTAGAGGTCAGTTTTTCCCAGTGTATCAATAGCAATCAAGGCTTAAGATTGTGCACCCAGCCCACAAAGGGGCACAACCAAGTTATATCACAGGTAACTGGAGAGGCTGAGCCACTGGGCCCTTATAGGTCACCTACCACACAAAGCCACTCCATCAACACAGGGAAGCAGCCAAAAAGTAGAGACAAAGAATTATGCCACAAATGAAAGAAATGAAAGAAAGCAAAATACTGGATATAGAGTTCAAAACCACAGTTATAAGATTATTCAAGAATCTTCTAGAAACTACCAAGAAACTTAGTGAGACCTCTGAGAAACTTAGTGAGACCTTCAAGGATCTGAATCAGACTCTCAAAAAAATTGGAAAAGGACCAGTCAGAAATTAAGCATACACTGACTAAAATAAAGAATAATATACAGAAAACCAACAGTAGATTAGAGGATTCCATGAATCAAAACAAAGATTTGAAATATGAGGAAGAAAAAAAAAAACCCAAGCAGAAATACAAAAAGAAAAAAGAATCCAAAAATATGAAGATAGTGTAAGGAGCCTCTGGGACAACTTCTAGTATGCCAACATCTGAATTATGGGGGTGTCAGAAGAAGAGAGAGAAAAAAATATTGGAAACCTATTAGAAGAAATAATGACAGAAAACTTTCCCTACCTGGTGAAACAAATAGACTTACAAATCCAAGAAGTGCAGAGAACCCCAACAAAAGGAATCCAAAGAGGACCACACCAAGACATATCATAATTAAAATGCCAAGGGCAAAAGACAAAGAGAGAATCTTAAAAGCAACAAAACAAAAACAGTTAGTTACTACAAGGGAGTACCCAAATGAATGTCAGCTGATTTCTCAACAGAAATTATTTAAGGCAGAGGGAGTGGCAAGAAATATTCAAAGTGATCAACAGAAAGAACCTACAACCAAGATTACTCTACCCAGAAAAACTATAATTTAGAATTGAAGGTCAGACAAAGAGCTTCACAGACAAGAAAAAGCTAAAGGAGTTCATCACCACAAAACAGGATTATATGAAATGCTGAAGAGTATTCTTTAAGAAGAGGAAGAAGAAAAAAAGTTAAAGATAAAAATTGTGATCAATAAAATAACAACAAATGGATTATCTATAAATAAATCAATAGAATCTAAAATCAATAGAATCTAAAAATCAACTCAATAAAAAATCTGATGAACAGAATAAACTGGTGAATATAATAGAATTGGGGGCATGGAAAGGGAGTGGACTGACAATTCTTGGAGAGAAGGGGTCGTGAGGGGTGTGGGATGAGGTCATACAAAAATCTTACACCTATGGATGAGGACAGTAGCGGGGGGTAAGGGGTTGAGGTGGGGGGAATCAGGTGAAGGGGAGCTATGAGGGAAAACGAGGAACATTTGTAATAATCTGAACAATAAAGATTTATTTAAAAAAATAAAAGTGCAGGTGACATTCTAAAAAATAAAATATCAGAGCAAACTGTTGTAGTTGCTGTTTTTGTGTGTGTGTGTGTGTGTGTGTAAGTAGAAACACCAAAAAGACAACTTTAGTAAACACCATTGTTCTTACTTTATATTTCTCATTTTTAAACTTAATTTTGGGATATATGGCTATATGTGTCTGAAATATGAATTTAAATTCTATTCCAAGTATAGAAGTCTGTAGCTACTTTTTTAGCATAGCCTGAAGCTAGAATGCCTGTCAGGAAATAATTGGGTTTAATACTAATTATAAAAAGACATGGTTTTAAATTTTTATATATAAAAGAAGCATCAATTTACTTTTTTAAATTTAGAGTTATTAACACAATTTTGTTTCATTTATTCAGATACACGTATATAGTCATTATTTTAAACCTGACTTGGTCACTTGAATGCTATTGTGTTGATTTGCTCCTGTAAAAAAACCATAAGTAGATCCCTAACTGGTTTGGCTCTGTGGATAAAGCATTGTCCTGTGGACTGAAACATCCCAGATTCGATTCTGGTCAAGGGCATGTGCCTTGGTTGTGGGCACATTCCCAGTAGGGGGTGTGCAGGAGGCAGCTGATCAATGTTTTTCTCTCAAAGTTTCTAACTCTCTATGCCTCTCCCTTCCCCTCTGTAAAAAATCAATAAAATATATTAGAAAAAGAAAAAAGAAAAAGAAAAACCATACGTAAAAGCAAAACAGTAAAGATGTTAGGGTTTAATGGGGTTACAAATGATTGAGTTGAACTAGACTCCTGTGTCACCTCTCTTTAGACATGTGGCCTTAAGTAAGTCAACTGACCTCACTATGCGCTATATGCATCCAACTGTGAACAACAGTCCTGACCACAGTGGTTGGCAAACCATGGCTCATGAGCCACCTGCGGCTCTTTGGCCCCTTGAGTGTGGCTCTTCCACAAAATACCACATGTGGGCACACATGTACATGTGGGCAATTGAAACTTCGTTGCCCATGCGCAAAAGTCGGTTTTCAGCTCTCAAAAGAAATTTCAATCATTGTACTGTTGATACTTGGCTCTGTTGACTAATGAGTTTGCCGACCACTGTCTTAGGGTAAATGAGAGGAGCGACTGAGACACTGCGTGAGAAAGGCACATAGCCCTTACCTGGTAGATGTAATGACTTTTTGAAAATAACCACTATAGTGCTAGGAAATAGATGTTCCTGATAAGGCAATTCATATCTTATAATAGCATCAAAAGAATATTTTTCTAATGATTGAGCAATTGTTCTAATTGACCCAGCTTTGCTGTTCATTAAGTGTGAATTAGTGAAGTTTCTTTCAAATAGGTCTGCCTATATAATCATTATTTTTGCCTCAGTTCATTTTTAGTCAATGTAGCCTGAAATGTGAACATGGTAAGTAATGCACTTTAGTTTTATTGCAAAGAATTCTGAAAAAAAAAATTTTGCTTGGCAAATGGAGTGTGTCTTTATAAGGTCATAAATATAACACTTTGATATAGAAAAGGGTAAAAGAGTATAATAATGATTTTTAAATTATTCTAAAAATGATAGGTGCCATTTCATAATATTTCTTTTTAATTGCAAATGTAATTATTCAAACATTTACTTCTATACATATAAATATCTATATGGCATTGAACGCACACAAAATAATAATCCCTGCATTTGCAAAATATAATTATATATGCTTTTCATTTTTTGGAGTATATCAATACATGATATAATATTTATTAATATATTTTTGTAAAAAAGAAATTGGTTTTAACACTCCTTTTTCTTATAACAATGTGCCCTGGGAACTTTCTGCATTGATACATGAAGTTATATTTTATTATTTTGAATAATATATAAAATTAATACATGTCTGTACTGGAAATTTAAATAAAATGGTTGTAGTATAACTGTAAGTTAGAAATAACAAACTCAGTGGACCCCTTTATTCAGCTTTGGATAAGTTGTGGGTAAGCCCACCAATATTGTTTAAATACTTTGTACTTTAAAGTTCAGTATATTTCTCAGGGCATGTGCTTTATTTATATATCACCAAATTTTATTGACACAGAGTGGTTTTGAAATAACAAACTAAAATTTTACGTCAGAAAATAAAAAAAAAATTGCCTAATATATTTTTTTAATCTCTATTTGTTTTAAATGTCCTTTATTGTTGATAAAGAGGATGAAATCAGAATCAAATATTTCAGGGTATTTTAAATAATGAATTACTGACACTACTTTTTTCTTCACTACAAACTATATCTGGCTCTTTTGTACACAGCATTTCCACTCATTAGCAACACACACACACACACACACACACACACACACACAGATAAAATTTTAAAGTTTGTGTGGTTGGATCGTATTCTAAAATGGTAATTCCTTCTAATTTTAACTGTAAGATGCTTTTGAACTGATATTTCTCCTTTTGTAATGCAGCATGAGTGGCATATAATTTACATGCTGCAATATAGCAAGTTATGTTAGCTGCAATATCTGAAAATAACTGTTCTCAAAAATCAAAATGAAAATTGAGAATTAAAAAAAAAATCAACAGTTGCTGAAGAGATCATACTTATTTATAGAGCCTAAAATTTGCAGTTTTGAGACAGTTTTCATTTCCACAAGCACACCTTCAGGGAAATGTCCAAATAAGGCATTCTGCATCTTTAACCCAATTAGTACAATTATATAAACTTGGTGACTCCTCCTTCTCTATTGCTATCTTTCAGAAACTGTATGGAAGTTAGGAGCATGTATATCCTGGGCAGAATAGCTCTCATTTTATTTCTTTTTACTTACTTAGGAATATTAATTTATGTTAAAAATTGATTAGTATTAATAAATTGAAATGTATCTTATGACCCCACTAGGAAGGTAATTAGTTTGCAGGCAATAATTATGATCAGAGGTAACAAAACAGCCACATGGTGGGAGAGATACCATATCACCTAACTCTAGCTAATGGGGTCCTACTCTGGGCCTTTGGAGGATGTTGCATATACTAATCCTGAAATAGAAGTAGAAATACAAATTTATATATATTATGTAAAATATAAATAAACTTTTTGGCAAAAGTATGTTTACAGTTGAGTACACAAAACAATTTGTTTTTGTGTTATTATTTATTAATTGTATTATTTTACATATGAACAACTACTGTAAATCTGCTTTTTTCTCATTCTGCTTATCTATATAATAAAAGGCTAATATGCAAATAGACCCAACAATAGGTGGAATAATAGGAACAACTGAACAACCAAACAACTAGTCACTATGATGTGTGCTGACCACAAGGGGACATGTGTGAAGCATGGAAGGCATTGGCCATGGCAGGATGGTGGAGCAGGTGAGGTGGGGAGCCAGACCAAGGAAAGGCACTGATTGCTGTCATTGGGGCGAACTCTGGTGGTTACTGAAAATTCTTTGCTCACACACATCACAGTCCCACCTGGTGCTCACACCCATTGCTGGTGCTAAAGCAGCTGCTTATATCCCCTGCCAGTGCCTGGAGCTGGTCCCAATCACTTGGAGCCATCAGCAGGTAGGAGCTATGGCTACTAGCCCTGATTGCCTCCCCCTGTTCCTATGGGGCAATCAGGGCAGCAGCCACCACCTGTATCTACTGAGGGCACCAGCCCCAATCATTCTGTGCTTTCATGGAATTGGGGCCTCAATGGGAGGGGCCGGGCGAGGGCACAGAGGATAGGCTGAAACCCACCCCTATGCCTACTGCAGTTTCATAGCCCACAGTTCCTTTCAAGGTACACAAATTCATGCACTGGGCCCCTAGTATTATATATGCATTTCTTTATCTTTCCATTTTCTTAAGAAGGTTTATTGAAAATTTGTAACTAATAAAAGTGAATGAAGTATGCTAGAGCAGAAGATGCATTGAGACTGAAAATATGTGAGCAGGTGGAAGGAGGAAGTCACTCCAGTGTGTCTAGATGAATAGTGTTTTTTTTTCTCCACCCTGCTGGGTGGTCAAGTTTGGGAAATGATGAATGCAGTGTGGTACTGGGAATGTGAACATGCCTGTCTAGTTCCCTGAGGAACTTGACCTTGTTGTTCACTAATCTGGATTCAAAATGGACAAGTTATATCCTGGAATTCTGGGAATCCAGGACAACTTTGCATGAGGCCATGCTAGCACTCAGCTGACCCATCAGTAATGGGTTGGCCAGGAAAAGAGAGAAAGCACATCCACTGCTTTGGTGTCATAAAAAAAAACAAAAAAATATACAAACAAACCTAAAAAGGAGTCAGATGGGCCCCATTACACGAAGCAGGCCAAGTGTGAGTAAAACTGTATCTATCACTTTTAAGTATTTAGATGTATGTATGTAAATTGCATTTCTATTCTTGCTCTGGATCCTATAAATATTATGGATGAAAATTTTTTAATATATTTTATTAATTTTTTACAGAGAGGAAGGGAGAGGGATAGAAAGTCAGAAACATCAATGAGAGAGAGACATTGATCAGCTGCCTCCTGCAGGCCCCACACTGGAGATGTGCCCGCAAGCAAGGTACATGCCCCCGACCGGAATCGAACCTGGGACCTTTCAGTCTGCAGGCCGACGCTCTATCCACTGAGCCAAACCAGTTTCGGTGATGGATGAAATTCTTTATACCAAGGTGGTTGTGTGGGAGCTGAAGAGAAGGCCCCACTTCACAGACCCTCTACTAGACATTCTGTCTTAAATATGGCAAGTGTGAGAAGGGGAATCATCAAGAATGTCCATTAATTAAAATTCTGGGAGATTAGCGGGCTTTGAGAAGAATTAGGATTTTTTTTTTAAATATATTTTATTGATTTTTTACAGAGAGGAAGGGAGAGGGATAGAAAGTCAGAAACATCGATGAGAGAGAGACATTGATCAGCAGCCTCTTGCATGCCCCACAGTGGAGATGTGCCCACAAGCAAGGTACATGCCCCCAACGGGAAACGAACCTGGGACCTTTCAGTCTGCAAGCCGACGTTCTATCCACTGAGCCAAACCGGTCTCGGCAGAATTAGGATTTTTTAAAACATCTTAATTTTGATATACACATTGATTGCATACCAAGGAGGAAATATTATGTAGAATAAATTAGTGTGGAGTGCAGGGGAGTCAGATTATAAATGATAATAAAGTCTGTGGGACAACATCTGAACACCTAGTGATTGCATGTAGACAGCATAGTCCTAGAGAATGTCAACATTTAGAAATTAAAGAAAAGCAAATAAATTGAAAGGAAGTAGCCAATGAGAAAACAGAAAAATAAAAAGTTTTTTCAAAGGTGAAAATGGGATAAATAATGTTAAGTACTGCTAAAAAGTGAAATAAAGTGAGAAATGACCATTAGTTGGTAATAAGAAGGTTATTGATGATAGTAAGAGGGTAATTTCATTGCAATTGTGGAGATAAATTTCTATCAAAATTGGTTGAGGAGAAAATGGGTGGATAGGAAGTAGGGAAAGGGAATTTAATTAGCAGAACTTTAATTTATAATATTGTATGCTGGGACTATAATATCTCATTCAAACAAGATTACTAGCCAATAAGCATGACTGAATACAGGTATTTTTATCACATTAATCTTCATGGTAATATTTGTTTATTCTCTTAGGTTAATTTCTCTCTTGAAACTAAGCATTTATAGAAAACATTTGCAGCTATGCTAACTTTGAAGATAATGGATGTATAGAGGAGAATCTGGCTCTGCCTCTCAATCCTGAGCCACTAGTGAAAAAAAATGTACTGCTCCATCTGTAATTTTTTGGACTTCTTTAATATGGTTTAATTCTAAAAGTGTTATATGGAGCAACTGTATCACATTTTTTGCCATCAGTCATTAACTTGCTTTCCTTTTTTACTGCCCAAATCTACATTCCAGATTATAATGATTCCAATAGGACATTAGGAATGATATATCCTGTTTAAATGAGTTTTAAGAACAGATGTGACTTGATGAGGAACAAGCATAGATTGAGTCTCTAAATCAAAGATTGATTAGTGGTGTGAACAAATATGAAGATCAGAAAACTGAGTAGAATAAAAATCATAACATAAGAGTACCTAATCTGTGTTATTTATGAAGTTATATACGTTTTCTGAAAGTCTCTGAAGCCTAAACATAATGATTTAAACTTGACACCCTAGGATCATACAGGGAACCTAAAATCCCATGGCTAGAAATATTTAGACATGATCTAAATAAGCAAAAACAAGGCAAATAATTATTTTTTTTAATTTAATAAATCTTTATTGTTCATATTATTACAATTGTTCCTCTTTTTTGCCCTCTACCCAGTTCCTAACCCCCCACTGTCCTCATCCATAGGTGTACAATTTTTATCCAGTTTCTTCCCACACCCCCCCACTCCCTTTCCCCCTGAGATTTGTCAGTCCACTCCCTTTCTATGCCCCTGATTCTATTATATTCACCAATTTATTCTGTTCATCAGAATGTTTTATTCATTTGATTTTTAGAGTCTCTTATAGATAGATTTGTATTTGTTGTTGATAATTTTTATCTTTACCTTTTCTTCTTCTTCCTCTTATTAAAGAATACATTTCAGCATTTCATATAATACTGGTTTAGTGGTGATTAACCTCTTTAGCTTATTCTTATCTATGAAGTTCATTATCGGCCCTTCAATTCTGAATGATAG
>JAAGEH010001153.1:0-38478 GCA_011751065.1 Lasiurus cinereus
ATTGACCTGGATCCCTCCATGGCCTGTGTGACACTGTAGGAGGAAGGTCCTGACTGTAGGACTGGGGGTAGGCCTGGGTCCTTGGTTCTCTGTCAGTTCAATGAAGCAAACATTGACAGACACAACTACACTGAAGGATTAGAAGTGTGGAGGCTGGAGGAGCCCCAAGAGGCCTCATCCCAACCTGGGACATAAGAGGAGGCACGAAGTGGAGGAGGAGGATGTATAATTTGGATTTCTTGAAGGAGGAGTAGGAGGTGGCTACACAGGAAAAGTATTCCAGGTGGAAGGAACAGCATATGTAGAGACCTGGAAGTATGCATTTGTGGAATGCAGCTCACTCAAGGGTGGCTGGAATGTGAGTGGGGGATGAATTCAAGGCCAGCCTGAGATATTCAGACTGCCCCATTCTGCAGCCCACCTGCCCCTATGGTGAGACTTAGTTTCTTTTGCCAGAGATCGATGAAGACAGAAAGATATGAAGGGAGAGTCAAAGGCCACCCTAGAGGAGAAGGAGACTATGAAGCAGATAGACTGAGTGCCCAAGCTGGGTGGATAGGCCCCTGCCCATGAGTGCCCAGTCTTGCTGTGGACATAGTGGGGAGAGCACATGTCACTTGGATAGAGGAGAAAGGGGCTGACAGAGCAGGGGAGCCATGGGTGGAGGCTGGGGGAAAGCAGCTCTGTATCGGTATCTCAGAGGCTGCCTAGAGACCAGGCCTTTTGGAGCTGTGTTTGTGTTTTGTATACAGATGGGCTTTCCATGGACAGAGATGGTAGGGAGAGGGCAGTGAGAAAAGGGAGCCATTTGAGCAAAGACGAGGCAGTAGGACACTGAGCAAGCACACGCTTAAGGGTTGGAGCTGATCTTTTGGTCTATGGGTCAGAGGTCAGTAGGCAACATCCCAGCTGGGCCTCAGCTGCAGATTGGAGCTGGGACTGTTTTTGGGCATTCAGGCACTGAGTGGCCAGGATTCCAGCTGGGGCTGGAGCGCTGTACGGACTCTGTCCCTTCCCCTGGGGTTTTCCCACATGCTGTGCTTTCCTGACACCACTTCTCCTTTTCTGGGCTTGGCCCTGACTCAGCACAGTCTAGTTCCTATGGTACGCAGGCAGGGGTGAGCCAGGAGCTTCCTGGAGGAGGTGGCTAGAATGAAGTCTAGAGGTTCATGAGGGGCCCCCTTGCTCCTGCTTTCTTGGCACATAGTCCTTTTTCTGTGAAGGCTCTGCTGGAGAAGAGCCCTTTGCACCTGTTACCTCTCTTTCTTGCCATGATCACAATAGTTATCAGAGCTGTGATTCCCTCTTGGACGAAACGTCAGCTCCAGAGCTGCCTAGATTCTGAGTTGGGGTGGGGCATGAGGAGGTCAGCCTCAGAGAAGCCCTCCGATCCTGGCTGTGGCCTCATTTGCCTTACAATGGTGATTGAACTGGCAGGCTGTGATGCTAGACTACCTGGGTGTAAATCCCAGCTGTGGGATGGAAGTCAAATTACTTTGTGTCTCTATGCCTCAGTGTCCTCAGCTGTAAAGTGGAGAGAACAGTGAGCCATAACTTCTAGAGCCCTTTTGATGAGTAGCTTAATTAATTCATATGAAGTACTTTGAAGACTGTTGGGAATATACATACACACACAATAAGAATTAATTAATCCAGGTGTTCACTTATTTCCTAATGCCTGCTGAGTGCTGGTCTCACCATTGTGCATAAGGTAGTGTGGCATTTGCCTCAGGGAGCCCACATGCTGGGGAGGCCTCAGGCTGGGCAGATGGTCAGGATGGTAATGGGGAAAGACTGGGGGCCAGAGGTGGTAGGACTGAGGCTACTTGGGCTCCGAGGATACTGTGTTGCCACCACCTTCCCTTCAGTGCTGGCTCTCAGTCCTGGGGGAGGCTGGGAAACCAGGACCACTCAGCCCTGCTTGGCTGGAAGCGGTGGAACCTGTCCCCACCTCCCCTGGGCCAGTCTGACTGGTCCCGGCCGACAACTTGGAGTTCTGCTCTCAGCTGATCAGGTCAGACCCTCAAGGGCCTCTTCTTAGAATCTGGGAGGCTGTGTGTGATGGATTGCTTGCCAGTCAAGGGCATTGCACCTGATTAGCTGTGCCAAAACCCTTGGGCCTTTAAGGACCCACTCAGTCTCTTGGTCATCATTTGCCCTTTCATTTTTTTTCCTCCCAGCCCTCACCCATCAGTCCATTCACCACCCACTTATTCTGTCTTCCATTCATCTGTCTGTCTGCCCACCCACCCATTCAACATGCTCTTGTTACTGACTCAGCCATGCCCTGTACTGGGCTGTGAGGATAAAGAAATCCAATGCTGCCCCTGCCCTAAAGAGACTCAGAGTCAAGTTGGGGAGACAGCCTGCTGCATACCCACAGGGCATCTTCTCAGGTCCCACTGAACATTCATGCCCATAAGACTAATATAAGTCCCTGTGGCATCAGATTCCCTGAGAAGCATATAGGTAGAGAACAGCTGGCCACCTGGTCCTTTGCTGTGAGGTCCTCATGGCAGTCAATGCCACTGTTCACACAGCTATCTAGGAGCCATTCTCTATGATCCTCTAGGGGCAACTCAAGGGGCACTGAGACCCACAGTGGACAGGTGTGGGAGCCACTCTAGCTTAGAAAGTCTTGCCCCAACAGGCCAGTATGGCTTCTAAAAACCCCACTGGTGCGGGCTTAGGGATGTGCCCAGTACAAGCCACCACATTCAGAGGAGCTCAAAGCTCCTGCTTCTTCACTGTGGTGAACACGTACAGTTTCTCCCCATCCAGTGCAGTTCACCCAGGCCACCTTCGCCAGCGGCAGTGTCACCTCAGAACATGGCTGCCATGCCAGCTTTGGCAGGTTTCTAGGGGAACAAAGTGAGGAAGAAAACTAGCTGAAGGTCAGGTTCTCACACAGAAAGGAAGAGTTTTTCATTCATTGTTTGCCCTCACTTGGAGAAGAGACAGAGTACAGGGTGATACTGCAGTAGCTATGTCTCCTAAGAAGCACATAGACTGTAGATTTAGAGGTCAGTTCCTGGCTGAAATGCCAGCACAATTGTCTAAAGCTCATGCGGAAGGAAACATGGGCAGGGACAGGGAGAGCATGAAGGAGGCGTCAGGAAAACTTTCAAAGTTTGGAGTTAAAGGATAAGTCGATGTTTCCCAGGCAGAGACCAAGGAGACAGATATTCTTGGAGGAGGCAACAGCAGGAGCAAAGGCTGACATCATGGTCACACCCCAGCCCTTCCTTGCTTTTGTAGTCAGTCACACAGTCAGTCACTGCCAGGAACGTTGGGCAATAGACCAGGCTGAAAATAACCCGTGGGGAACGTTGCCCACACACTCTGGTGCTCCTCCTCAGCCCCTGCTGGACACTAGCAGAGACAGTGAGTGGGGCTAGAGAGCTGTAAGGCTCAGGCACCTTGTTCCATCTGGTGGTCCCTGTACATCCTATATGTTGGTATCCGACACTCCTTGTTTTGGTTCATCCTCGAACCACCCTGCCAGGTTGGAAATAGAGTCCTCACTCTGTAGAAAAGGAAACTGAGGTTCACAGAGGCTAGTTGCTTACTCTCTGGGACACAAGACCTAAGACTGAGGCAAGGTTCTAACCCAGAGCCCTTTGGGAGACTTTCAGCCCGCAGGCAGGGAGCAGTCTGATCTGTGCTGAGACAGACAGGAGCACTGTGGTTGTGGGAGCCCAGGGGTCTGTGAAGGAGAGTCGGGGAAGGGTTCCTGGGGGAGTGATAGCAGAAATGGGGAACTGGTGTGCTCTAAGAGGAGTGTGATGGTATCAGGTGAGTTTTCGAGGTCTGGAGCATCTAGGGTTGGTGAATATCTGTCTGGGACAAGACAGAAGGTGGTCTTGAGCCAGGGACCCACGACTCGGGACCTCCGGACCTGGTTTCTGAAGCTCTGATCTGCTCCTTTGGCCTCAAGGCCCATTTCATTTCTTCCTCAATCATTTGCCAACATATGACTTTTTATGCTTAGAAGCTCAGCTCAAGCCTCACCTCATTCAGCCTTCCCTGATTCCCCAGGCAAGGATGTACTACTAGTAAACCACCCACATACCGTTCTGTTTTTGTTGTTTTTAATCCTCACCCAAGGATATTTTCCATTGACTTTTAGAGAGAGTGGAAGAGAGAGAGAGAAAGACAGAAATATTGATGTGAGAGAAACACATCTATTGGTTGCCTCCTGTACGAGGCCTGACCAAGGCCCAGGCCAGGTAGGAACTTGCAACAGAACTATGTGCCCTTGACCAGGATCGAACCCAGGACTCTTCGGTCCGCAGGCCTACTCTCTATCCACTGACCCAAACCGGTGAGGGCACGCCATTCTTGTCTTCATTCCTCTCGCAGAGTGGAGCTTGTGGCTAAGAGCTAGAGTGCTGGGACAGGTGACCATGTCATAGCATTGCAGTCAGGGGAGGCGCCTGCTTCCTTTAGGCTTTGGGGAGCTTGCAGGTGTGGGGCAGGGAAGTGTGGTAAGGAGGTCTGTATGGAGGAGGGCTCCTGTCCTAGTTTTTGGAATGAATGAGTTTTGCTGAGCTCAGGTGAGCTGGGGCCCAGTGGGTTGAGTCCTGGCTCTGTCACATAGTGATGCTGGCTCAGTGACTCAATGGCACTGAGCTAAGCCTTTACTGCCCAACTTTTGGTCTGTTTCTAGCCTTCCCTACAGAGAAGAGGAGTTACTGTCTTCACCACTGTCATCCTCTCCTCAGCCAGAACCCGAGGAGTCTCTGGCCACCTTCTCCCGGGAACCTCCCCAGCCCCCATCTCCCAGCCCCCCAGAGATTCCCCGAAAGCCGCTTCACCAGTTCCCAGAGTTCGGTGAGTGCCATAGCCATGCCTGGGGCTCCAAGTGGGTAGCCTGGGCTCTGGCCCTCAAGGAGTCTGAAAGGATGCAAGGTTTGCATCCCCTGTTCGGTTGGGGCCCTGCCACTGATCCCCAATGTGGCCCCCTGGATGGGTAAGCATTATTCCCTTCATTTTCAAAATAGGGGCAGCACCCACTTATTGACATATTTCTCTGACCAGGTGTGGGCACATGGCAAACTTTCTGAGTCGCCCATGGTTCGGGGAGGAGGGGGCTTGTTTTCCATGGTCATGGTTGGTTTGCCCCTGAGGATTGTCCACTTCTCTTGATTCTCAATTCATGTTGCTTTTTTGACTAGTTCCCACCCCTGATCCCCAAGCTTGCCACCTCTTCAGACCTCCCTGTGGTGCCCAGGCACCCCTTAGTGACGTCCTGTGAGGCCCCAAGAGTATAAATAGCACTTCCTATCTCCTGTGCCTTCTTTTGAAAGCCAGGTCAGGTTGGGAGTGGGAGGTCTCTGGCTGAGGATGGCCACTGTGAAGCCAGGCCCAGAGGCACAGGAGGGGAGGCCAGGCTCCTTGCTTCTAAGTCTCCCCTCCTCCCCTTTCCCCGCATTTCTCTCCTCAGATGACTCTGACTACGATGAGACCCCAGAGGAGGGGCCAGGAGCCCCCATTGGCGTGATGACCAAGAAGGTGGGGCAGGAGGTGGTTAGGGTTTGGGCTGTCTGCTGTTAGTGTGAGGTCAGCTGCCTGCAGGCCCTGGGGACCACCAGACAGAGAATGGGCAACGGTTCCAGGAGAGTTCCCTTCCCCCTTTATTGTCTTGCCATGCAAGGTCAGGGGTCAGACACAGGGTCCCAAATCCCATTGCTGGGCCAGAAATCTGGGGGGCTTGTTTTGTGGCTCCAGCTCTAATCTTCAGGTGCATGTGGATGGCTGTGGGTGGTCCCTTCTCTCCTCATTGTTTTGAGCATAGCTGTCCCTCTGTCTTTGTTTCACTTTCTGTGTTCCAGTGTCACCCTCTCTGAGTGTCTTAACTTTCTACCCCTTAGTCTTTCTACTTTTGTTTTGTCTTTGATCTGCCTGGTGTGGCCCTGTCTCCCTCAGCCCCTGTGCAGTCTGCCAGTGGGAAGAGGAGTGTGAGGAAATGAGGAAGAGTGCTAAGTTGTATGGGTCTAGAATGGAGTGGACAGAAGGGAGTGTGGCAGCCCCTGAGTAGGTGTTATCTGGGGCTTGAAGGAAACATGACACTGAGTGGATCTGGGTCGGGGGGAGGCAGGAGGAACCTCCAGTGAGCCAAGTCCCACGTGCCGTATGTGTGGCCAGTCTGCTGAGTGAGGGAGAGGAACTGTCGGACGACCAGGGGGATGAAGAAGACGATGACCAGGCCTACGAGGGCATCCCCAAGTGAGTGACCACTTCTTTTGGGTGGCTCTCCCATCCAACTCTCCCATCTCTCAGCCCCTACCCCACTGGAGCCCCCACCTCGGCCCCCTTCATTCTCTTTTCTCTTCCTCCAGTGGTGGATGGCACACCAGCCACCTGAGCTCATCCTTGCCCAGCAGCCTCCTGATCCCCCAGCTCCCATCCCATCCCATGGATCATTTGCCCGGGGGTCCCACCCCCATCACACAGGTCATCAAGTCTGGCTGGTTGGACAAAAACCCACCGCAGGGGTGAGTGAGGCCTTATTGGGTCCTGCTGGTGCTTTGCATGGGGTGCATACTGTTGTATACTGGTGTCAGAGATCTGAAAATCAGAGGGATCAAAGTTATTGAAGCAGGACTCCCTCCATGCAGACTAACCACTGATGATCCCCATGAGACCTATGTTTTATTACCCTTAATATTGGGAAGTCCTACTTTGAGTCCAACTTCAGTCACTCTAGCTGTAGGTAAAGTCCATGTTCTCAGTGACCATTTGGGATTCTTCCTCTCTTGGACTTAGCTTGTTCCTAACTTTGTACACCGCTGGCTGAGGGGGCTAGGGTAATCCTAGAGCCCCTCCCTTTATCCCCAATCCTTTGCTCTGTTGTCCCTCTGCCTCTCCAGGTCTTATATATATCAGAGGCGATGGGTGAGACTGGATGTCGATTACCTGCGATACTTTGATAGTAACAAGGTAAGGCCTCTGTTGGTCCTGATGTGACTCCCTGTTCCAGCCTGGTCCGACATGGGACCCAGGCAGAGTCCCTCCCCAGATGAGTCCTCACCAGAACTCAGTCTGACTCCTTAAACCATGTTCTTCTGGCCCATCAGCCAGCTGTGGGCTGTGGTCAGGGTCAAGGTATGGGTTGTCACTGACCACCTATGGGAAACGGGGCTGTAGCTTTCATTTCAGCTGAGGTTGAGGGAGTCAGGGGGTGCTGGGCCTCTGGGGACCCTCCACAGTACAACTCCTCTCTCTTCCCAGGATGCCTACTCTAAGCGCTTTATCTCTGTGGCCTGCATCTCCCGGGTGGCTGCCATTGGGGACCAGAAGTTTGAAGTGATCACGAACAACCGGACCTTTGCCTTCCGGGCAGAGAGTGATGGTGGGGAATGGGACCAGCAGAAGACTAGCAGTTTGGGTTGATAAGGACGGGGAGGACCAGGGCAAATCTGCATCTCCCACATAAACCCCAGAGAGGAATCAACCCTCTGTGAGGTGGGGGACAAAAGAGGGTACCCTCTGAGGCTCTATGCTTGAGATACCCACTGAGTCTTCAGAATCAAATTCCACTTACGGGGGAAATGGGCTCAAATAGGCAAAGCAGGCTTGCCCAGTTTAAGCCATCAGCCATCAGCAATGATTGGAGCCTGAGGTTGGCTCTACGGGATTGGTCCAAGTCAGAGAACTCAGTATAGTTAGAGATAGGTGAGCCAGTCTGGGCAGGCTTTCTTGTTCTTAAAAGGGGCCCCTGCCAAGCTTACTCATTTCCTTTTGCCCACAGCGGAGCGGAAGGAGTGGATGCAGGCCCTGCAGCAGGCAGTGGCTGAGCAGCGTGCCCGGGCCCGGCTATCTAGTGCTTCTCTGTTGGGTATTCAAAGCTCAGAGCCTCCTGACCGTGCTGGCAACCTGGAGCTGCGTGGCATCAAGAATAAACTGTATGTGGCTGTGGTTGGGGACAAAGTGCAGCTTTACAAGAATCTGGAGGTATGAAGGGGTGGGCCAGGCTGCTAAATCTCTCCCCTGCTCCATGTCCACTCTGGTCCTTCAACCCCACCCCATGACCACCTGGTTCCTCAGCCTCTCCCTTGTCTACTTGGTTCATTTGCCTTGTCCCATGTCCACCTGGTTCTTCAGCCTCTTTCTTGCCCGTCTGGCCATTTAGTCCTACTCCCCCCCCCCCCTTTTTTCTCTTCCCTTGTCCAAGCCAGCCCTATCTTCCTTTTTAACTTTAGTTCTGATTCCATAGCCTGGTCCCTAAGTATTACCTTCCCATCCTATTGCTACATGGCCTCCGAGCCTGGGTACCTTTACCCAGGCCCAGATCCCTGATCTCCCTCTTATCTCCTTTCTAGCCACTTTCTAATTCCTAAGGTACCACCTCCCCCTCCTCTCTACCCCTTCCTGGGCCTTGAGCTCCACCCTCCAGGCCTTGCCCTCATTCCTTCCCACCTGCCTGCCAGGAGTACCACCTGGGCATCGGCATCACCTTCATCGACATGAGCGTGGGCAATGTGAAGGAAGTGGACCGACGTAGCTTCGATCTCACTACCCCCTACCGCATCTTCAGGTGAGCCTCCATTGCTCACCGTGTCCTCATTCCCTCTCACTGGTCTCATCTTCTAGGAAGCTGCCCCTTCCTGTGAGATGGATTTCTCCTCCCTTCCCTGACCTGCCCACCCTGCTGGTCCTTGACCTTCACTTGCTAACCTGCTCTGACCCCTCCCTTTTAAGAAATCTCACTTTTGCCCTACCCGACTCTGGCTATCGCTGTCCTCCTTCCCTGCCAACTGCTTCCAGAGGTGCCTATACTGGCTTTCTGCACCACCCACTCACCCTGCTGTCCCTCTAGTCTGCCCTGACCCTCAAAAGTGTTTGTCTGACATCAGTACTTGCTTGAGATAAAAGGAACTACTTTCTGAACTTCTAAGACTCTACCATCTTGGTTTCCTGGACCTCAGTTGTGTCTTTGTGGCTGTGTCTGTCCTCTGTTTCCTGACCAGGCTTGCCCACTCCCAGGCCTTTAGTCGCCACCTCTGAGGCACTGTATAATTCCTGGTTCAAATCCGTGTATTGGTCAGCTCT
Source organism: Lasiurus cinereus (assembly GCA_011751065.1). Lineage (NCBI taxonomy): Eukaryota > Metazoa > Chordata > Mammalia > Chiroptera > Vespertilionidae > Lasiurus > Lasiurus cinereus. The sequence goes on from JAAGEH010001153.1 coordinate 9,055, forward strand.
GCTGCCATGACAGAATACCACAGACTGGGGGCTTCCATGTGTATGTTCTCACAGCTCTGGAGGATGGAAGTCCAAGGTCAAGGTGCTGTCTGTCAGTGTTGGTCTCACCCCCTTGTTTGCAGATGGCTGCCTCCTCACTGCTTGCTCACACAGTCTTTCCTTTGTGCGCATGTGGAGACAAAGCTGTCTGGTTTTCCTTTCAGTCTTATTGGAGTAGAGCCCCACTCTTTTTAAAAAATTTTTTTATATTGCTTAAAATATTACATAAATCTCCTTTCCCCCCCATTGACCTCACCCCAGCCACCCCCACCCCCTAGCACATGCTCTCACTCCCTTTCTGTCTGTGTCCATTGGTTATGCTCTATGCATGCATACAAGTCCTTTGGTTACTCTCTTACCCACTCACCCCCCGCCTTCCCTCATAGGTCTGTTTGATGTAGAGCCTCACTCTTATGACATTATTTAACCTTGATTATCTCCCTAAAGGCCCACTCTCCAGATGCAGTCACATTGGGGTTAGGGTTTCAACCTATGGGTTTTAGAACACAATTCAGTCTATAACATCTGAGGTGATATACATCACTGTACCGCTGTATGACGGGGCAGATCACTTGGCTTCTCTGTGCCTCAGTTGTCTACTCTGTGTATAGGATCCCGGTGAACTTTGTAAAACTGTTATCTGACATGATGTGCAGTAACTGCTCAGTCAACACTAGCGTCACCAACCCCGCCCCACTTCCAATTCCCTTTACCTTCCCTGTCATCATTGCCTTTGTTCTTAGCTCAAATCTCTTTCTCTAGCAGGGTTTTTCTCATGAGGTCTAGGTCTGCATGTGTTATAGTTTTACAGACATCTTCCCCCTTTAACTTCCTCCTGAACTCCTGGTCCTTCCTGGGCCCCCTCTCTTACCCAGGAGGACCCCTGTCTCTCCTGCTCACCCGTGTGTATACCCATCATCACCCAGGTCTTGCCTCCATTGCTCTCACCTCCATTTGGTCCCTCTCTTCTGTCCCTCACCATCTTGCTCTGAGCCTATGAGACCTCTGGTTCCACACATCTTCACCCTTTGGCTACCTGTCTCTGACTACCAGAGGGGTCTTTTTTCCTTCTTAAGGTTTTAGTTATCCATTTCTTGCATTTGAGGTAATTTTTTTTTTTTGATAAACAAAAGCCAAGTTCATTTGTTCATTTCTTGCATTTGAAGTACTCCTTGATGACATCCTTTGCCTGAGACTCTTTGTCATAGTCCTTAACCACCACGCAACTGCATCAACCACTTTATGGGGTTTTCTCTCTCTGTCGATTTTACAGAGGCCTACCCATTCTCCTAGTTTCTTGTTGTCGTCAACCTTAATTAGGTTGATTTGATGTTCAACACAAAGAGCCTCCACCAACTTGACGTAGGCTCATCAGAGTTGGATGCAAGTAACAAAGGTAGGCTTGGTGCTTGTCTGAGGCTTCGGCAGCTTTGTGAATTCCGCGTGCGAGGTCATCGTGGATGAGGGTGGTCTTCAGCACCTCTTGTAAAGCAGTATTAACATCCATTACACCTCCAGCAGCAATGCCTTCCTCGGCCATGGCAGTGGGTTATGGGTAGAGCCGAATCTTGAATGCACCCAAGCCTCCGCCTCCCCACAGGGAAAGAGCCATTTGAGGTAATTTTTGATGGCACCTTTGGCCTGAGATTCTGTACCATCAACCTTAATTACCACACAACTGCAACCAACCACTTTCCGGAGTTTTCCTTCTCTGTCGGCGTTACAGGGCCTGCCCATTCACTGAGTTCCTTGTCATCAGCCTTAATTCGGTTGGTTTGGTGTTCAGCACCAAGGGTGTCCACCAACCTGACATGTAGGCTCACACAGTTGGATGCACATGAAGTTGGGCTTAGCACCTGGCTAAGGCCTTGGCAGCTTTGCAGCAGTATTAGCAATCCATTACATCTACAGCAGCAACACCTTCTTGAACCATGGCGGTGGATTATGGATAGAGCCAAATCTTTTTTTCTTTTTTAATATACATATATATGTATATACATATATATATATGTATATTATTGAATTTTTACAGAGAGGAAGAGAGAGGGATCGAGAGTTAGAAACATCAATGAGAGAGAGACATCGATCAGCCGCCTCCTGCACGTCCCCTACTGGGGATGTGCCCGCAACCAAGATACATGCCCTTGACCAGAATCGAACCCGGGACCCTTCAGTCTACAGGCCGACACTCTATCCACTGAGCCAAACCGGTTTCGGCTAGAGCCAAATCTTTTTTTTTTTTTTTAATTTTTATTATTCAGATTATTACATTTGTTTTTCTTTTTTCCCCTCCATAGCACCCCTCCACCCAGCTCCCACCCTTCCCTCCCTCCCGTTGACCTCATCCATAGGTGTATGATTTTTGTCCTAGAGCCAAATCTTGAATGTACACTCTCGACTATGGGACAAAAGGGAAAGAAAGAGCTTTCCCACACTCCTCCCCACTAAAACCCTCCAGTGCTTTTCCATTGTTCTCTGGGTACATTTTGACTTCTGTCTGGCACAGGCCTGTCCCTATCTGTCTCCCTGCCTCAGCTCTGCCAGTCTGCCCATCCTGCCCACAGGTCCTAGAATCTTCCACTTGCCATCCTGCCCCTTTGCATATGGTGTTCCCTCTGTCTATAGTGCCCTTCCACTGCTTTACCTGGCTAAGCCCTTGTCATCTGTCAAGTCTTAGCCCAGGTATCATTTCTTCCCAGTAGCCTGCTCTACTCCCTGGGCTGGACAGAGCCCCTCGGAACTCCCCCAGCCCTCACATATCTTTCAGGTTCAATGTGTCCTTGCCTTTGTCACACCCATCTTCCTCACTGACCCAGGATGACTCCCTCTTCTGACTATGAACTCTCAATACCTTGCTTCTCCAACTTCATGCCGTGCCCCTTTATGCTGCCCCCAAATCCTTCTGAGTCCTTTCCCACCAGCTTCTCTCCTCTCATTCCTGTGTTTCCAGCTTCTCAGCCGAAACAGAACTAGAAAAGGAGCAGTGGCTGGAGGCCATGCAGGGAGCCATTGCCGAGGCCCTGTCTACCTCAGAGGTGGCCGAGCGCATCTGGGCTGTGGCCCCCAACAGATTCTGTGCTGACTGCGGGGCTGCACAGCCTGACTGGGCCTCCATCAACCTCTGTGTCGTCATCTGCAAGCGCTGTGCAGGTCTGCCTGGGGATGGAGAGCTGGTGTGTCTGGTAGCAGGTGGTCTGTCTGGCTGGAGGGACTGGAGTGAAGATAGCAGTCAGAGATTATTTAAGATGTACTGTGTGCCAAGCCTCTCCCACTGGGATTGCAAGGCAGGCATTCTCACATCATAGGTGGGGCACTGAGACATAGACAGGGAAGATAGCTCGTTTGGGGTCATCCGGCAAGTAAGTGAGTCTGCATTTTAGCCCAGGCCTCTTGGGGGCCAGCACCCCTGCCCCATTAGAAGAGTGGAAGGAGCCATGCAGGAGCAGCTGGTAGGGGTCAGGTGGAGGGAGGAGCTGATGTTTCATCCAGAGGGGAATGGCAGATAACAGTCGGGAGGATTTGGTCAGATTTGTACAACAGACTCTGGCAAGTTGGAAGCTGAGTTAGAGAGAGTGACACTGGAGACTAGTAAGGAGGTGGCTGCTGGAGCTAAGAGAGAGGAGGAAGAGGAGGCCTGGTCTGGGGAAGTGATGGAGAGCATTCCAGAGAAGTTTAGGATCTGTGGTGTAAAATTTCCAGTGGCAGATTAGATGAGGAGGATGGGAAAGAAAGAGGTTGGAACTCAAGATTCATTCATCTACTCAATCAGCATTTATTGAGGGTCTATGATGTGCCAGGCACTGTGTCAGCCGCTGGGGATTTGGCCCCCGTAGGAGCTGACAATGCTCAGGTGGGGATCTGGGGGAGGAACAGTTTGGGGAAGTTTCCGAGCTCAGTGAAAAACCCTGAAGCCTGTGGAATATCTAGAGCAGACGTCCAGGAGGCCTTGAGCTATGAGATCTGGGTGCAGAAAAGGAAAGACTGGCTTGGAGACCAGCTTAGGAAGGCATCCGCTCATAGAGGTTGAGGGTGCCTGGGATGCAGAAGCAGGTGAAGCTGAAACCTGAGCCAGGCAGTTCCAGGCACTCCTAGTGTCCCCAGCCCCCTCTCTTCTACAAGGGTCCTTTGTGGGTTCTGTAGGGAGCAAGGTTGTATTCCGTTCAACCCCGACTCCTCCTCCCCTTTCACTCCACAGAGATTTATGGAAGTGCTCACTATGTGCCACTTTGTCCTGGGTTCTGAGGTTAGACCCTAAAGCAGACAATCAACGTTCCTGCTCTCAGGCAGCTTACTTTCTAGAGGGGAGAGACCAAAAATACATACGCAAACCAACAGAAGTGCTAGGCAGAAAATATGTTGTAAGCCCTCTCCCCATGTCAGCTGAGATTTAAATGTCAGGAACAGGCCCTGGGGAGCTGGGAGAAGAGAATTCAGAACAGTGAGTGCAAAGGCCCTGAGGCAGGAATGAGCTGGAAGAATAGAAGAGGGAAGACTATGTGGCTGAGTGGGATAGGGGGAAGCATGAGAGGAAGTTGGAGGAGAAGCAGGTAAGGAATTTAGATCTAATTCTGGGAGCCATTGGAGGGGTTTGAAGGGATTTGAAGTGAGGGAATTTGCATTTTAAAGAGATGGAGATCGCTCAGAGTGGCCCCAGGGAGCCAAGACTGGCCACAGGAAGCCAGCTGGGAATCCAGGTGATGACTGCTGGACTCAGTCCTGGGGTGCAGGGAGCAGTGTTCTGTAGCTGGATTCTGGAGCTGTGTGGGGTGGAGCTGCGGGCCGAACCCCTGGGTCCTGCCTGAGGTCTCTCCCAGTTTGCCCCTGGATGAGCACTGGGGGTTGGAGTGGGGAAGGAGGTAAGAGCTCTCTGCAAGAAATGGCCCAGAGGACTCAAGTCTGCCCTCTGTCTACAGGGGAGCACCGTGGCATGGGTGCTGGCGTCTCCAAGGTACGGAGCCTGAAGATGGACAGAAAGGTGTGGACAGAAACACTCATCCAGGTGGGAGGCCCCTGCTTTTCACCTGTATTGGGGATCTAGCTGCTGCCAGGGTCTCCCAATCCCATCTCCTCCATCTCTCAGATCCTAGCACTCCAGAGCTAGAAGAGACCTTTGGGACCATCTAGTGGGTGTGGATTTTGGAAAAGCTGATTCTTGGCAGTCAGCAAACTGGCCACTGAGCTAAGAATGTTTTTGCAGTTTTAAAGGTTATTTAAAAAAAAAAAAAAGACTATACAACCGACGCTTTGTGTCTTGCAAAACCTAAAATATTTACTTCATTTCATCTCTACTCACATGTGCCAGTAGATATGAGATATATGTTTAAGGGCACACACTCACATGTACATTTGTGCCTGTGTACTTGGGGTTCCCAGGTACTGATTGTGGTAGTTACAGGGAAGAACCTGCAACAGAAGGCTGGACCAACAGCCCAGCTCAGCTGCAGACTCCAGAGCAATTTGGGTGTCACATCCCTTGTGAGTTAAGGGTCAGAGTCTGCAGTTTATAGATGCAGAGATAGAAGCCCAGGGAGAGAAAATGACTTGCCTAAAGTCACAGAGTGAGTCAGCAGCAGCAGCAGGGACTGTTTCTGCATTCTAGCTCCCCATCCAGACCTGACAAAGAGGCAAGGGGAGGTGGACAGGAAATGGCAGTGGAACAGATAACCAGCAGAGTGAAAGAATGAAAAACTAGTATCCTGAATGCTAGACCTCTGCAGTCTTCCAGAATCTGCCCTGTCCCTCTTCCCCTATAGGAGGCCAGGTGGTGATTATAGGGCTCTGTCCCAGGAACAGGGGTGTGTCTGGATTCTGGAGCTATGTGGGGTGGAGCTGCAGACCCAGCCCCTGGGGAATGTCTTAGAAGAATATTGGACAGGATATGGTTCCAGAATCCCTGTTCACCCTATTGGCTGTCAGCTTAGCCAGCCCTCCCCCAGCTGTGATAGCCTCAGGAATGCGGAGTTCCAGATGTGGGACTGGGTGTGGAAGTAGCAAGGCCCCCAACCAGAAGCCAGGCCTGGGATGTTTACCTTCAGACTGTCTGCCTCTTGTCCTGTCACTGAGCTGAGGATCTGGGCTCAGGCCCAGCGTGGGTGAGGGAGCACCCTAGGCCACCAACAAGCAGCCTGCCCCTCGGCTTTCCTGATGGGAAAGTGGGTGGGTGGCCTGGCTCTCACAACTATTAAGCCTGACAATCTCAAAACCAAGATTTTGCAGGTCCCTGGGCCCCTGGTCATAGGCTGTCTCTTAACCTCTTGTCCACACCTATAGCTCTTCTTACAGCTGGGCAATGGTGCTGGGAACTGCTTCTGGGCAGCCAGCGTGCCTCCCAGTGAGGCCCTGCATCCCCACAGCAGCCCCAGTGCCCGGCGGCACCACCTGGAGGCCAAATACCTCGAGGGCAAGTACCGCCGTTACCATCCACTCTTTGGCAACCAGGAGGAGCTGGACAAGGTCAGGTCACTGGGCTTCTGGGGCCCCTTAAGAGCAATTCCTTTTCCCTACACTGTCAGAGCCCCTTGAGACTATCCCCTTTTCTTATCCCTACATTTCTCACCATCATAGCCCATCTTTTCCACCAGCTCTGAGTGGTGAGCTGGCCTATGGAGAAACTACGGCCCAGAGGGCAGATGGGCTACAGGGAGAGTTGAGGCAAAGAAAGGAGGAGCCAGGCCTGACACTTGGACCAAGACCACATCCCCAGCATCTGTCTGCCTCCCTCCCCTGCCGATTCCTCTGTCTCCCTCACCCTGTCCTGCTCCATCTGTATTCTGCCAAAAGGAATGAACTTGATGGGGATGCTATTTCCTGTCAGGCTCATGAAAAACAGCTGGTTGCTCTGACCACCCCCATCCACACCCCACTCAGATGAGGCCCCGTATGGGCCCCAGGCCCTGACAGGCTGGGAGCCAATCTCTGGGTCCTGCTGGTTCTGCCTGAGTGGGAGGTAGCCTACTTCAAGGCAGGGGCATGCCACTTGTGACCTCTTGTGGGTCTTCAGTCCCTCCTCCAAGAAGCCCCACCCCGGAGCTCAGTCCAGCTAGAAGCCCAGTGGGAGCCGGGCCTCCCCCTCCCAGGAACCCAGGCGTCCAGCCCCCAGTCCAGCCCAGTCTGACTTGCCAGCTAGGAGGGGCGGCAACTCCCATTGGTCCGGAGGGCTGGGCAGGCGGTGAGGAATTCAAATGTGGGAGGAATTAGCTACAAAGCAACCCCTTCTGCCCTTCCACAAGGCAGAGGGAGCTTGAGATCCTCCTGAGAGCAGACTTGGCAGCTGACAGGGTCCTAGGGCTACCAGCAGGGGTGAGCTCTGGGTGCTGGGATCCTGGTCTCTGCTGGGCAGCCCCTGTCCACCCTCTCTCTCTGGGCTTTCCTCTTTCTCCTCCTCTCTTCTCTGTTTTTCTTCCTTTCTCTTCTCTCTTCCAACTTGAGGATGGGTCCCCCTAGACCTGGGTGCCTCCTTCCTTATCCATCCTCTTTCCCCTCACCCCCGATACTCTCTTTCCCACGGGCCCCACACTTCTGCTGAGACTGACCCTTCCCTCCTTGCCCCTCCCAGGCCCTGTGTGCTGCAGTCACTACCACAGACCTGGCCGAGACCCAGGCACTCCTGGGCTGTGGAGCTGGGGTCAATTGCTTCTCAGGGGACCCGGAGGCTCCCACACCCCTGGCTCTTGCCGAGCAGGCGGGGCAGACACTGCAGATGGAATTCCTTCGGAACAACCGGACCACGGGTGAGCAGCTAGTGGGGGAGTCCTTAAGGGATGGGGCCTCCCTGCTGCTGGGATCTGGGCCTTTGAAAGGGATGCCAGTGGGGGTCTGGGGGCTGTGTATCTCCTTGTGAGGTTTGATTACATACCACTCCAGCTGTAATTGCAGCTCCTTGAGGGTCCTGGTACAACAGTGTGTGTGATTTGGGCTGTGTTTGGGTTTGCATGTAGTGTCTATTTGTGCATCTGGCTACTGCTTTATACATGTGTCCCTTTGTGTCTCTGTCTCTGCATCTGCATCTTTTTGTCTTTGTGGGTCTCTCCCTGACCTATAGTGTGGGCTTCCAGTGCTGCATCTGTGTGCCCAAGTCTGTGCGTGTCTGATTTGCTGTGGATCTGTTTCTGTGCACCTGGGAGTGTTGAGGGCTTTGGGGTTTGTGCAGACGATGTCTGTTTTGCTGTGTCGGTTTTGCTGTGTGTGTGTTGGAGGTGATGGTGGTGTGGTATTGCATTTCTCCATGTGTAGGTGACCTACAATAGCAGTCCCATCCACTGCTCTGTCTGGGTCTCTGTCACAGACGTGTTGGGTCCCATTTGGCTCCCACTCTTGGGGTGGATGAGGAAGAGACAGTGGGGTTGAGGGCTGCTGGTCATGGCCTAGGACTGGCCTCTGGAGCCACATCCTAGGACTGAGGGTGGAGCTTCTCGGCCAAGGCTCTGGGCTCAGGGCCACGGGTGGGTGGGGTGTGCTGGGCTGGAGAGAGCCCAGGTGTCCAGGGAGACACAGGAGACCACCCAGCTGGCTTGGGCTTTGGGACTGAAGCAGCCAGGCTGCTTCTTTAGGCTTTGCATCATCAGGGATAAACCTCCCTTTGGGGATTGTTATCAAGTTTGCCCAAGGCCCCCCTCATTCTAGTGTGCTGGGCCTTTGCCTCAGCAGGCAACAGGGAGGGTGGGGTGGGCCGGGCTGGGGAGTCAGGGAGACTTCCTGGTACTGGAGCTAGGCCTTGGGAGCAGGGTGGAATTTGCACTTGAGGGGGAGAATTGGAGAACGGCTGGGACAAAATCCTGGATGTGACAGTGAGATCCTGAGGGTGCTATTCAGGGGATCCGGGTCTGGTGACTTAAAGGCAAGCTTGGATGCCCAACCCAGGTATGGGTGATGGGCTGCCCTTTGGATGGCAAGTATGACCAGTCTTTCTACACCCTCTCCCCCTTCCCCAAAGAGGTACCTCGGCTGGATTTGATGAAGCCCCTGGAAAAGCACTACTCAATTGTCTTGCCAACTGTGAGCCACAGTGGCTTCCTCTACAAGACTGCTTCCGCTAACAAGCCGCTGCAGGACCGCCGTGCCCGGGAAGGTGGGTGCCTGGGAAGGTGCCATTCTGGCATGGTGGCAAGGCCAGAAAAGCCAATGTTGGCCAGATTGGTAGGCCCATAAGGGTGCCATGTGCACCCTGGTAGTCAACCTGGAGGGCTTCCCGATGTGGTCTCTGGTACAAAGTAGGTGCTTAATAAATGGCATGATCAGGATATAAGTAGGGCACAACACTGTAAAGCACAGCACTGCCTGTTTCCTTTGGACTAAAGAAGCCTTTATTGAACACTTACTGGTATGGGCCCTGTGCTGGGCATCTGGCATTTGGAGTCAGTGGATATTAGGAAGTTTGAGGATTAAGCTTAAAGCATGTCCCTCTTTTATCTGTCTTCCATTTGTTCACCAACTGAGTATATACATGGTGCTTACACACCCTATAAGGACCTCCATGTCATGCTGCATTACCTCCCTGACCTCGCTCCTCTCACTCACTCTACTCCAGCCTTACTGGCCTTGCTGGTTCTCAGACAAGCATATTTACCCCCACCGGGGCCTCTGCACTCACTGTGTCCTATACCCAAATGCTTTTCTCCAAGTATCTGCATGGTCAGTCCCTCACTTCATTTGGGTCTCTATTTAAATGTCACTCCTTAGAGACTTCATCCTGAACCATTTTATCCAAAATAGCACTCTCTATTTATCCCGCTTTCATCCTACTTTCCTACCAGTTATCTGACATTAATCTGTTTATACGTCTTTTTATGGATTCTCTGTGTCCTCTTGGTCACCACTGTAGCCCCGAGCCTAGAACAGTGCCTTCTATACAGTGGGCACTTGGCCAGCGTCTGCAGACTGAAGGGTGACTGCGACAAGGCTGGTCCTCTTAGAGTGAGCTCAGCCTTGAAGGGCAGGTTCTGGGATATGTCACCCTCAGAGGCAATGCCATGTTCTTGTAGATAGGATGAGAAACAGTCTGCTGTGGGAACACTGTCAAGACCATTGCTCAACGCATCCCTCAACATTCCCAGTTGAGGCCTTCCAACTCCCAGATTTCTTTGGAGCTCTGTGCTGTATATCACCTCACTCCTCCCTGAGGCACTGTCCATTCTACCTCTCTCTGCCTGATGGGGTCATTTATGTAGCTGCCTGAGTCATCCTTTTCTATCCTGGGTTCCAGGAAGCCCTGAGCCAGTGTGAAGCTCAATGCTTCATGAGTCTGAATGACCTTGACATTCTGTTCTTTCTCCTACCTTTTCTGGCCCAGATTCCTTTTTCTGTTCCTTTATGGAATCTTGTCAGACTCCTTTGAGCAATAATAAGGAGGCAGAGTATAGAGTAATGAGTGCTGCTAGCAAAGGAAGGTGGGGTACAGGAGTGGGAGGGGCACATGGAAGGCTTCTTATGGGATTTGGACTGGATTTGAAGGATGGTGGGTGTAGGGAGGGAACAGGATGAGAAAAGGGAGGTGGGGTATGTGCCCAGAAAGAGGGCTGGAGAGGTGGGAATAAGCAGACGCATCAGGGTCTTGAATACCAGGCTGAGGGCCACAGACTTTGTTTTGAGGTAAAGGGGTGGGTGGGTGGGTTAGGTAATGGAAGAGTTTTGAGCTGAGGAAGGACAGAATCTGGTTTTGCTAGACCACTTTTTTTTTATTAATCCTCATCCAAGGATATTTTTTTTCCCATTAATTTTTAGAGAGTGGAAGGAGGTGGAGGAGAGAGAAAGAGAGAGGGAGAGAGAGAGTCATTGATGTGAGAGACACATTGATTGGTTGCCTCCTGCATGTGCCTCAACTAGGGCTGGGGATTGAACCTACAACCCAGGTACGTGCCCTTGACCAGGAATTGAACGTGAGACCCTTTGGTGTGCAGGGTGGCACTCTAACCACTGAAAACACTGGCCAGTGCTAGCTCACTCTTGACTCTTGGAAGAAGCAAGGCTGGAAAAACAGTGAAGAGGCTATTGCAGTGGTCCAGGGGAAAGGCTGGGCTGGGCTGGGTCACAGGGCTGCAGAAAGGAAGGTGAAATTGGGGGAAGCTTGTGAGTTAGAATGAAGAGGACATGGACCAGATAGGTGTGGGAGCCCAGGGAGAATGCAGGTTTTCTGGTGAGGGTGGGTGGCTCTCTCATGGTTCCCCTGACCACTTTCTCCCCAGAGTTCAGCCGACGCTGGTGTGTCCTTAGTGATGGGGTCCTGAGCTACTATGAGAATGAGCGGGCAGTGACCCCCAACGGGGAGATTCGGGCCAGCGAGATTGTGTGCCTGGCAGTGTCCCCTCCTGACACCCATGGGTGAGCACCCCTGGGCAGAATCACAGACTGTTATTCTTGTAAGGTCTAACCCCCACCACCAGCCCATGGGGAAGAAGCCCAGAGAGGGGCAGGACCTCCTTAGAGTTACATAGTCCCCTGAGGCCCCACCTAGGGCTTTCCCACCAACTCTTAGGGGGCCAGGTGAAGGGCACTCACAAGGGCAGTCATCGGGTGGGGCAGAGAATAGCAGTGATGTGGGGGCAGTGCTGTGGGTGGGGCTGAATCCTGGCCTGTGTATTTACAGCTTTGAGCACACTTTTGAGGTGTACACGGAGGGAGAGCGACTATATCTGTTTGGACTGGAGAATGCGGACCTGGCTCGTGAGTGGGTCAAGTGCATTGCTAAGGTGGGCCTGGTTAGCAGGAGGGTGGGTGGGAGTCCTACAGGGCGAATGGTGGGACCTCCTGGCAGATCCCATGTATACCAGGTTCCCAGGATTGAAAGCAGCCGACACAAAGCAGTCTCTCAGGCCCAGGGCCTACCATAATCTACAGCACTCGGGGAAGGGGGGGGACTGGGGGAGTGGTCAGGAAACCTGTCTTAACTATGTGGCCCTTGTACTCTGTAGGTGCTCAATGGATGTGTAATAATGAATGGCAGGCAGAGCCGTCTTAGAATGGACAGTGCTGCCTCCAGCGGTCTCCTTGTCCTGCAGAAAGGAGGCAGGGAGCCTGCAGAGGAGAGCTCTGTCCTGGGGACTCCAGCCAGGCTCCATCTGGGGTCCCCGTGCTATAAGGACCTGTGCCTTTTATCATTCCCTTAGTCATTGCTCAATCATCTGTGGGGCTCCAGGTGGTCATTTCTCAGAGCCCTGGGGACCCAGATGAATGTCTTGGTCCTGGCTCTTCAGGTGCTCCATGCTTATGGGGAAGACAGATGGGGTCCAGATAGCAATGACAGTATAATCAGTGTCACAGCAGAGGACAGGGAAGCTTTGGTGCCCTCGGGGTGCACAGGAGGACATCCTTTTCTGGTGTCAGAAGGTTTTCCAGAGAAGGGCACATCTGAGTGGGTATGATATGGGGCATAACACACCTGAGTTCATTCACTCTGCTGGGTTCTGCCCTGGGAAAGAGAGGAGGCAGCTGGGTGGGCAGTGGACATGCACTCACAGCCAAGGTGTCTGAGCAGGTAGTGCTGGTGGCCAAAGCAGTCTCTGGTCTTCCCCAACAGGCGTTCGTGCCTCCCCTGGCTGAGGATCTGCTGGCCCGGGATTTTGAGCGACTTGGGCGCCTCCCCTACAAAGCTGGCCTGAGCCTACAGCGGGCCCAGGAGGGCTGGTTCTCTCTCGCCGGCTCCGAGCTCCATGCCATCTTCCCAGAGGGGCCTTGCGAGGAACCATTGCAACTGCGGAAACTGCAGGAGCTTTGTACGTGGATCCAGCCCTGGGGCCCCAACCTGCAGGGCACAGGATCCTGGGCTCCCAGGCTCCCAGCCCCTCAGCCCCTCCCTGGAAATCTGAATGCTACCCTGTGACCCCATGTGCTGGCGGGTGGATCCCAGGGGTGTGTATGTGTTCAGAGAGCCTCAGGAGGGAGCAAATTGGGGACCATGAACAAGGCCCAGGCCTCATGTCTACTGGCTCCTCCATAGCCGTCCAAGGGGACAGCGAGAACCAGGTGTTGGTGCTGGTGGAGAGAAGGAGGTGAGCCCTGGTCTCCCTGAGGGGCTCTGAGAAGCCTGGGTGGGGTGGGGTAGGGCAGGGTTAAACCCCAAGTGACTGACTGTCCCGGGCCCAGGACACTGTATATCCAGGGAGAACGGCGACTGGACTTTGTGGGCTGGCTGGGGTCCATCCAGAAAGCAGCGGCCAGCTCGGGGGATACACTGTCAGAGCAGCAGCTGGGAGACTCGGACATCCCAGTGATAGTGTACCGCTGCGTGGACTACATCACGCAGTGCGGTGAGCCCTGTCCCAGAGGCCAAGCCTCACCTTCCCAGAGTCCCTGTGAAAGTAGCTGGGAAGCTCTATCCCATGATCAATGCCTTAGTCCCTCAGTTTGGCCAACCCCAGCTCAGCTCCACCCCTCTCCAGGCCTGACCTCCGAGGGAATCTACCGCAAGTGTGGACAGACTTCGAAGACACAGCAGCTGCTGGACAGCCTGCGGCAGGATGCTCGCTCTGTGCACCTCAAGGAGGGCGAGCAACACGTGGACAACGTCTCCTCAGCACTCAAACGCTTCCTGCGAGACCTGCCTGATGGGCTCTTCACTCGAGCCCAGCGCCTATTCTGGCTGGAGGCTTCAGGTGGGCTCTACATCCGTGCCTACTGAGATCCAGGCCAGTGCCGCTGATTTGTCCATTCCTGTCTCAGAATTCCAGCCCCTCCCCAGTATGCACTTGGGCTAAACATGCCCCAGCAGGCAGCTTCCAGTCCCCCTCCCTCCTATTTCTCATTCCTATTGTCATTTTATATATTGCTGGCAACTCCTGGAGGGGGCAGGGAGCGTCCTAACCCGATCTATCTCCCCCAACCCAGAGATTGAGGATGAGGAGGAGAAGATTTCCAGATACCGGGGGCTCCTGGCACGTCTGCCGCCAGTCAACCGGGCCACAGTGAAGGCCCTCATAAGCCACCTGTACTGGTGAGAAGCGCTACTATTGGGAGGCTCTGGGGGGGATGAGGTGGAGAAGATTCTTCTATCCCAGCCTTGCTGACTGCCCTCCTCTGGGAACAGGTAGGCCTGGGAACTGAGTGTTGACTTATGAGGTGCCCTAATCTTGGACACTTTGTCTCCCAGCTTCCTGCAATTGGGAGAATAGAGACCTTGGCCAGGTCTCCAGCTTCCCAGCCCTACTCTTCCCACGGGCCTAAGACATGGCCAAAAAGTGTCCCCACATCCCCTTAATTAACCCTGCTCTGACCAGGATTTTTTCTGGGCTCTCTCCAGTCATGGGGACCTGTCAGGAATTGGGAAGGTGAGGTAGGCCAGACTCCTCACTCAAAGCCTCCGTCCTTCCCTGTCCAGTGTCCAGTGCTTCTCCGACACGAACCAGATGAACACACACAACCTGGCTATCGTGTTTGGGCCCACGCTCTTCCAGACAGATGGGCAGGACTACAAGGCTGGCCATGTGGTGGAAGACCTCATCAACCACTATGTGGTGGTGTTTAATGTGCGTCCCTAGCCTGTGGGGGTGGAGGGCAGGGCTGTGCCTCCTGCACAGCAGTGACCATCTGTCTCTGCCCCTGCCCGCTTCCCAGGTGGACGAGGAGGAGCTGAGGAAGCAGCGGGAAGAGATCACTGCCATTGTAAAGATGCGTGTGGCTGGCACTGCCAGTGGGACACAGGTGAAGGACAGGACCTGGGGTGGGGGGCCCAGGCGAACCACCTGCACCCACACCCCAGGCATCCAGCCTTGTCTACTTAACAGCATGCCGGTGACTTCATCTGCACTGTGTACCTGGAGGAGAAGAAGGCAGAGGCTGAGCAGCATATCAAGGTGGGGGCCCGGGACCTAGAAGCCAAAGGGCCGGAGAGTCAGGCTGGGCCAGACACAGGCTCAGATGGCATTGGGAGCAGGGCTTCTATCCCAAAGAGAGCCCTGGTTTGGGACCTGCATCTGGATGGTGCTAGGCCTGTCTCTTCCTTGCCTCCCCACCCAGCTCATCAGATGACTCAGAGACACCCTCCTGCATCCCAGGCCTCCAGAGGACTCTGAGAGGGGAGGGCTGGGTTGCACAGCAAGGTTGTGGTGGGGCAGGGGATAGGTTGATCTCCTCTCGGTCATCACAGATCCCAGCATCCATGACAGCTGAAGAGCTCACCCTGGAGATCCTGGATCGCAGGAATGTGAGCATCAGGGAGAAGGACTATTGGACCTGCTTTGAGGTCAATGAGAGGGAGGAGACAGGTGGGTGATCACCAGGATATGGTGCCACTGTGTCCTTGTCTGGGCTGCAGCCCCAGTGTGTCTTCCCTTACCCTGAAGTGTGGGGGCAGTGGTGATGAAAGGGGTTTGGAATGATAGAATGTTGTCACACTATGATCTCAATAATGGTGGTAACAGTGCTGGTGGGGCTTGAGCTCACGGTTATAGTGCTGCTGGGAGGGATAGTAAAGGGGTATATGGTGTCAGCTAAGACTGTTTTTTCTCAGGTGTCAATGAGAATAGTGTTGCTTGCAATGGTAATGATGCTAAATTTGATCTTTGTTGGTGGTGAAGGGGACAGTGGGTGGTGCTGACCATGGGGTGGGTGGGGGAGGTGGTATAAGTAAGGATGGTTGTATTGGTATTGTGAAGAGGCTATGGTAGTGAAGGGCAGGGAATAATAAAGGAATTTTAGGGTGAAGCGTGACCTTGATGGCAGTGGATGGTGAGGTATCTGCATTTTTACTGTTCCTTGTGGAGTTCTAGGCCAACATGCAGTCCCTACCTCCTAGGGGCTAGTCTGGTGTGGAACAGAGATATTAATCCTGTGAGCATGTCAGTAAATGTACAATTACAGCTGTGTCGGAGCGGAGCAGGGGATAGGTTAGGTTGATCTCTCGGTCATCACAGAGGAGATCACCCTTCAGGAAAGGACCACCATACCACCAGAACTTACAACAGGTCTCTGGCTTTGGAGTCCCTGAAATAGGATGTAAAGAAAAGGGGTAACTTGGTGAAGAGGGGGAACAGCATGGGCAAAGGCCCTGCGATGGCCGGAGACAGCGCCCTTTCAGTGAGCTTGAGATAAGGGCCGTGAGAGGTTGTGGCACTGGTGGGGCTGTGCTGCAGAGGGAGAGGTGGCCACTTGGGGCCTGAAGACAGTGCGAGGCCTGCGAAGGGTTGGTGACTGGGAGTTTGAAAAGCTCTCTTTGCTGCTGGGTGGAGAGAGCTGGGGGAAATGAGAACTCATGCAGGGACCACTTTGAAGGCCACAGTATGAGTCTGAGGAGAAGCAAGGGAGACTTGACCTGAGGAGAGAGGAGGGGTGGTTTTGGCTGGGCGGCCTGGCGGGTGGGGCTGTGTTTCCTCACAAGGACAATAAGAAAGCTCACACTTGGGTTTGGACACGTTGGTCGAGCAGCAGTGGCGCCAGCAGGATGTGTCATGCCTGAAGCTCGAGTATGGGAGGGGGTCATGGTGATTGTGGTGGTGCTAGGTGGCAGTGAAAGTGCATGTAGATGATGTGTGTCCATGTGCCAGCCCTCAGTGCTGTCATGCCTGGTGATGGTGGGTGTGCCCTCTCCCCAGAGCGCCCCCTGCACTTTTCGGAGAAAGTGCTGCCCATCCTGCACAGCCTGGGCATAGACAGCTACCTGGTGGTGAAGAAGTACCAGTCCATGGAGGCCATGCTGCTGTACCTGGGTAGGTGGTGTACCTGGATGGGTGGTATACCTGGGTGGGTGGTGTCTACAGGGCCAGACAGGACCTGGCAATGTGATGTGTGGTGGGGCTCAGGCAGTGGGCGCCAAACCTTCAGAGGCTGGGGTAGGATGGGACACTTTCCTTCATCTTGGGACCCTACCTTGGATGTCTGGACCAACGGGTAGGAGGTTTGTGCAGTCTATGCCCACTCCAGTCCTTCCCCAGCCAGCCATGTGGGTGACACCAAGCATGGCATGATGAAGTTCCGTGAGGACCGCAGCCTCCTGGGCCTGGGTCTGCCCTCAGGTGGCTTCCACGATCGCTACTTCATCCTCAACAGCAGCTGCCTGCGGCTCTACAAGGAGA
This sequence comes from Lasiurus cinereus, assembly GCA_011751065.1. Taxonomy (NCBI): domain Eukaryota; kingdom Metazoa; phylum Chordata; class Mammalia; order Chiroptera; family Vespertilionidae; genus Lasiurus; species Lasiurus cinereus. The sequence goes on from JAAGEH010001153.1 coordinate 26,094, forward strand.
TCCGGGTGAGTGGCCTTGCTGGGTCCTGCCTTGCATGAGTGTGCACAGACACCCATGCACAGATGTCCCCTTGGGTTTGCCAGTGGGAACGTCTCTATTGAGTGGTCTTGGGCCAGTACAGCAGTGGCCCTGGGTGGCTACTCTGTTCTGTTCTATAGCCCCACTAGGCCCTGGTACCTGGATGCCATCACATCAGGCCTGTGCCTATGCCTTGTTATGACACACACAGGAACATGCTACATGGTGACAGCCCAACTTGTGGCCCAGGCATGTCTTGTTGCTGCACAGGTCACACCGCCTGTGTGTGGGCCCACTCTGTCCGCATGCTGGGTGTCTTCCCAGACCAGACCCTATCCTGACAACCTTTTCCCCAACATCTTTTGCACATACATGCCACATTCCACCACACACCACAACGCACACCGTCCTGGCTCTGGACCTGGACCTCCTTCTTCTGTAACCCTGATCCTCTATCAAACAGAGCCAGAGGCCGTGGAGCGGGGCCCCTGAGACCGTGAGTAGCTGTGGGCCAGCTGCCAGCTGCCTTACACCACCTGGGGGCTGAGTGAGCCTGGTGGGGAGCATGAGGACAAGCCAGAGCTCCTGGCCATCTCCAGGCATGGTTCCTTGCCCCCTCACCTATCAGTATTGGCCCTATACTAGGCTTGTGGCCTAGAATCCTGCCCTTCATCCCCAAACCTTTCCCAGAGTCCTTTTCCTAAAGTAGGAATCCTCCATCAATGTGATGCTCTAGAACTTTCCAGAGGACTGAGTGTGGAGGTGGAGGAGTCAATAACAGAGGCACCTCGATTTGAATTAGAGTACTGGTCCTCATCTCCTGTCACCACTAGAGCTACGCTCTTTTTAACTCTAGAGGGGGTTTCGGAGCTATCAGAATGGCCTTTCTACCATCCTGATCCTAAAACACCAAGGAGGGGAGGGGCTACAGAGGCTTGTGACCTGGTAGAGGCTGGCCCAGATGCCAGCCCTTGTTTGCACACCCCTGGGAAAGGAGAGCTCACCTAATCCTCCCGTAGGGCTGCCCTAGACCTAAAGGGGTACTTCTGCCTGGCAGAAGGCTCTTGCCCAGATTCAGTGAGAATATGTCTTGTGACACCTCTGTGGGTCCCAGCTGTGCCTTGGGGGCCATAGAACATAGATGCCCTGCAGAGACAAGCAGCAGAAATGTGTTCCCAGCCGAAGGGACTAACCTGAGCTCCCACACCACCCCCCACCAGTGTCTCCAGCCCTTCCTGCCACTTCATCTCCTGAGAACATCTGGATAGGCTGGCTGCCATGAGGAAGCAGAGTAGATGGAGTGGGACCCTCACCTCCCTTTCTTTGCACATTATCTTTCTATGAATGCAGCCTGGGCTCCTGCTGAGTCTTGTGGGGAATGCTTCCGCTTCTATCCTTGACCTTCTCCTATGATCGCATCCCTAACTTCTGGACCTGTCCACCCCGTCAGCCAGTCCTCCTTGGTTCTGGGATGTTATTTCCCGGGCCCCTCCCTCTAAAGCCAGGAGCCCCGTGGAGCAGACCAAGCCCATCAGTGTGGACAGTGTGGCTGGGGCACCTGGAAAAGCAATGGCTGATCCCTTGGCATGGAGGGGAGAAGACAGGAGAGCTAGGAAGAGGGAACCTGCAATGTTTGTCAAGCCCTTTACATACTGGGACATGTAATCTCATGCTGCCTGCGGAGGAGGGTCCTGGCCCCATTCCACAGGTGAAGAACAGGTGTTGAGTGACTTGCCTCAGGCCATCTCTAGGTGGTAGATAATAGAGATTCACACCCAGATTTGTTAGCATCAAAGCATGAGCTTTTTATTCCTTGAAGCATAGGAATCAAGGACTCTGCAACCAGGGCTGATGAGTGCAGGGTGAGTGGTGCACTCCCCAGTGGCCGCCAGCGCCTCGGCCTGACAGAAGCCCCAGGGAGGTGTGTTTTGGCTACCGAGGTGCTGGTAATTTGGGTATTTGCTGGTTTATTGAGCAACAGGACAGAATATTTGGGACAATCCCTGACATTTAGGATATGTGAACCCTCCCCTCGTCCTAGGAAGCCCTTCATTGTTAAAGATCCCGAGGCACCTGAGCAAGGTACATTTTAGAAAGATCTTGGTTCCAGAGAAGTCGTTGAGCATCAAGGGGTAAACCTCCTTCTCTGCCAGTGACCTCAGACCTCAGAGATGTTGGAAACATGAGCTGGTTGATTAGAAATGAACTTCTTGGGGACCAGTGATTACATTGACTGTGACTCCCCTTGCCTGATCCCAATGCTCCTCGACCTTCCTGCCTCAACCATGCACATGCCACCCATGCACCATGCATACCAGAGCTTGAGGCAGCCGAGGACTGGGGTGGTTTTTCAGACTCACGGAGCCACAGCCTGGGTTGAATTCCTCAATTCCTATAATTCTCTCCACACCCTGACTGGTACTACCATTCCCATCATACCCACAGCTCTGTTCCTTTCCCTCTGCTTCCACTTCACTTCCTCTCATGCCCGCAGCCTGACTTCTGAGCCCGAAGCCTGCTTTCCATTCCCTCAACCTGATGCCTTCCATAGCTGCAGCCCCAGTTTCCCCACATCCTTTCCTCTGTGAGGCCCAGAGCCCATGGCGCAGGCTGCGACCGCAGCCCAGTTTCTTTCACAGCCTGTCTCAGTCTCTGCAGTCCTGCCATCTGCTTTCTTTCAACCTGCAGTCTGGTTTTTTCAGTTCTCTCAGCTCATGCATGTAGGTTTCCTCCTTGTATTCTCCCCATACCTTGTTTCTCCCATCTCCACAGCCTAATTTCCCTTCCACTGCCCAGGTTCCTCCCTGCCTGCAGCTTGGATCATCCTGTGCCCATGGCCCAATTTGTCCCAGGCTGTCTTCGGCAGGTGCTATGTGTAGGAGACATAGGGCTTCTCCATCAAGACCTCGGTCGTCAGGGGGGATTGGGTGAAAGGGTCCTAATGAGCCGATCTTAAGCCACGACTTAAGACAGCACTGAAGTCTCCACTAATCCCTAGGCAATCCATCCTTTAGTGACCTCACAGGGAACCTGCCAAATCCTGAAGTTGTCTCTCTCCCCTGGCCATCCCCTAGTTCCCTCTTCTTGTTCTTGCAGAGGAGCCATGCCTGGGTGTGCCTAGGAGCAATGGTGGGAAACAGGGTGGGGTTGGCTCAATCTCTGACCCCCAGTTTTGGTTGTAAGTGAGTCCATCTCCCCTGCCATACACCCTGGTGCCACTGCTGGCTCCAAGGGTGCCTGCTGGGGACAGGGCTTCGAGCAAGTGGCTCCCAGAGCAGGAGGAAGACTCATTAGCTTGACCTCCAACCAACCTCTTCCTTGGGGGGTTATTGCTCCCATCTCCCTGCCTCTGAGCCAGTCTGCTCCTTCCATGTCCAGACCCATATGCAGAGGTGGGGGCCAGAGGCGAGCCTGTCGATGTCCTGGTGTCCCTCCTCAGTACATCGGTCTCTCGCTTCCTGACCTAGACCATTGGGAAGTTCTTCCTTTGGTCTACCCAACAGCTGTTCTGCTTCAGCTTGAATCATCAGTCTTCCCCTCGTGGAACCAGTAAGCGATAGCTGCTGGCCCCATGGCCTTCTGTTCACACCGTCAACCCTGGAGCCTCCGTGGGGCAGGAAGGGGTGAGGGATAAATAACCTGAGACAAACATGAGCAACCAACCAGATCACCCATGTTGTTCAGTTTGGTGCCAGAGGGTGATATGCAGATGTCTCTCTCTGGATCTGGGACTCACTGTTCTGGATCCCACTGGAATGGCTGCCTAGGGCAGTGGTCGGCAAACTCATTAGTCAACAGAGCAGCAAACGGTAGCTCACGAGCTGCATGTGGCTCTCAAGCCATAGTTTGCCGACCACTGGCCTAGGGGACTGAGGGTTGACTGTCTGATGCCGCTGCAGGGAGAGAAGCCTGGGGGGCTTTATTGGGCTGATTGTGAACCAGAGCGGGGGAGGGGGCTTTGTCAGGAAGGCTTCCTTGTGCTGAGATGCAGAGGGGGCTGGGTGAGGGAGGAGGGAGGTACCTAGTGGGGAGAAGTGCCCCAATGTCCACCCAACTGACTGAAGTATCCTCTCCCTCTGCCCTCCCCCATCCCCAGAGTCACAGACCTGAGAAGGAGTGGCCCGTGAAGAGCCTCAAAGTCTACTTGGGAGTGAAGAAGAAACTCCGGCCACCCACCTGGTGAGCTGGACCTGGAAAGATGGGTCTATAGCTGGGGCCTGTGGGGGCTCAGAACAGATGGGGGAAGGTACATCTGAGGGCTTTGAACTTGACGGGTGGCTTCGGTGGTACTGAAGCTGTGGTCTCCCAGACCAGCAGCATCGGCATCACCTGGACACACATTAGTAACTCCACTCCTGGGGTACCACCCAGACCTGCTGGCGGGTGGATCCTGGGGATGGTGCCAGCAGTCTGTGCTGTAATGAGCGTTCAGGAAACTCTGATCCTTGCTCATATTTGAGAACTGCTGGCCTGGATTGAAACCCTTTTATTGACTATGTCTGGGACCTTTCTGTGCCTCACTTTGTACATCTGTAGAATGGGGAAAATAATACGACAGTTGTTTCAAAGCGTGGCTGTATGTTTTCAAAAATTGAAAAGTAATGCATAGCCATTAGTATTGTTACTAATTTAAGAAGCCACCAGGCTCGGTGTTCTGACTTTCTTGACTCTTCTGCTGGCTGTGCCTGGCTTTATCTGAGGCACTAGGTCAGGACTAGGATGGGGTAGGGCTGAGGATGGGGAGTCAAGGGCTTGGAAGGCTGTGAGGAAGGTAGAGGCTGTGAGAGGAGAGGCAGTAGATAGGATATGCTACCTTTGCAAGAAGACCCTGAACTCTGCTCCCAGCTCTTGCCCATGCTTCTGGGCTCTATCCTGGGAACCTGGGCTGTGAGGCCGCTGGGGGCTGTCAACTGACCCCACTCACCCCTCTGCAGCTGGGGCTTCACTGTGGTGCACGAGACAGAGAAACACGAGAAGCAGCAGTGGTGAGCGAGGGCCCTGTCTTGAGACCCCAGGCCGAGGAGAGATGGTAGCCTGTCCCCCTTGAATGGGTCCCCCTCACTGTCTAGATCTGTGCCCTACCCTGTTACCTTGGGCTGGGGAGATGGGCAGGGTGTTCCCTGCTTAGTCTGGCCCTTGCCAGCATGTAGACCTGTGCCCCACCCTGCAGGTACCTCTGCTGTGAGACGCAGATGGAGCTCCGGGAGTGGTTCGCCACCTTTCTCTTTGTGCAGGTACCAGGTGCAGAGGGTAGGACTGGGTGTTGGGGGGGAAGAGGGTCCCGGGGAGGCATTCATTGTGGTGAATGGGATGTTTGCTGCTTCACTATTCAGGCTACCAATTGGTCAAGGAAATTTCGAGTTGTTTTTAATTCATTTTGTTTGTTCCTTTGCTCATTAAACCTTGTCCAGTGCCTGCTCTGGTCCATCCTGAGACAAAGGTTGCAGACATCTGTCCTTGGGTGGGTGCGTGGGAAAGGCAGCAGGGAGAGGGGGTCACGGGAGCTGAGTCTTTGTGGATGAGGGAGCATTCAAGCAAAGGTAGGGGTTGGGGATAGCTTCTAGGCTAAGGGAACAATTTACACAAGGGCACAACAAGAGGGCTACAGACTGTCCAGCGGAGTGTAGAGGGAGAAGCGAGGAGTGCCAGACACGCACTGGAAAGGAAGTCAGGAGCAAAGCCTCAAAGACCCTTGAAGGCCACGGAAGCTGAAGTTGACCTAGTCAAGGCAGTTTTAAGGGAGAGTGTTAAGCAAGAAAGAGTGGTGTGGGTTTGAGTTTGAGAGGGTTCATTCTGGATGTGGCATACAGGGTCAGCCTGGAGGTGAGGAGGCCAGGGAGGTGGCTGCTGCAGTGGGCCAGGTGGGAGCAGGCTGGGGACTTCGAGCAGGGCCGAGGGGTTGGGCTTAAACAGGTTTTAGCGGAGAGCTCAGAATTGTTTAGGAAGAAGAGAGACAAAACGGTACCAGGGCTTGGGCTGAGTTCCTTTAGTAGTCAAGGTCTAAAGGGAAACAGTAGATGCTGTAGTTTTCTTGGTTCCTGGTGAGAGGAGGCAACTGTTTTATTGGTACTGCATTCCCGGAGCAGCTTGTTTGTGGACCGTGAGATGAGAGTTGTTGGGTAACATAATTGGCTGGGCTTTGCTAGGAATACAGTCATGTTCTCCTAACAGCTGCTTCTCATATCGGCTGGGATCAAAGCTGAGGGTGTCACCTCGGATCACAGCTGGAGTCATTTCTGGGAAGGGTGGGCGGATCTGGAGCTGAGTGTCTGGGCCAAGAGCCCGGGTCTCAACATCCCTCTTCTCCCCTGCTGCCAGCACGATGGCCTGGTGTGGCCCTCAGAGCCCTCACGCGTGTCCCGGGTAGTCCCTGAGGTCCGGCTGGGCAGCGTATCGCTGATCCCCCTGCGTGGCAATGAGAATGAAATGCGTCGGAGCGTGGCTGCCTTTGCTGCGGACCCCCTTTCTGTGAGTGGCTCTCCGTCCCTGTGGGCAGGGCTGGGGTCTTGGCTGGATGCTGCCTTCCACCTGACTTACCTCTTTGCTGCTGCTTTCTGAGTGCCCGGGGGCTCTGTTCCTCTGTCCTCAGTAGGAGTCCTGACTGGCCCCTTTGGTTCACTTGGTTCATGGGAGCCCCCTCTCCACCTCGGCCCCTGCTTATGAAATCTGGGCTTGTGTGTCTTCCCGCAGCTCCTGAGAAACATGTGAGTGCAGGAGCCAGTCCCTGGCTCTGGGATTCTTGCTGCCTGGAAGCCTTCATGTTCAGACACCCTCATGCCCTGCGTGCCTGCCGTGAGCCAGCAGAGGGCGCATGAGGAAGCTGCACCCCCACATTCCACATCCAGACTGCAACATGGGGATCCCTGGTTGGGGTGGGGGCAGCAGGGCCTGTCTGAGGAGGAATCCTGCACGTGCTCTGTCCAGGTGCACAGCTCTCCTGGCCTGATCTGTTCTCCCCCTGGGTCACCCACCCTGAGTTTGAGAGGTTGGAGAGATGGGCATCAATCAGGAACTCTGGAGGAACACCATCCTTACAGAGGCTCAAGGCGCTGGGGCCCCGCTGGAAGGGAGCCTGCCACCTTGCACAAACAACAGAAAGCTGATACTCTAAAGGAACACTCATCTGGGGACGGGGGGCGGGGGGCGGGGGGTGTTTCTACAGGGCCAAGAGGTGGACTTGGGAGTCTTCAGCCCCTCTTCTGGTCTGGGCTGCCTGGGAGGGCCCAGGTTGCCTGGTGCCTCTTCCCCACTTTGGGGACCTTTTGATACTATAAATATATCTGTGTATTTTATTCTGTGGTGCTGAGGCCTGTGATTGGTTGTGGGTTTCTGGTGTTCCGGTGTAGGAGGAGATACGAGTCCAGAGGTGAGTGCTGGAGGCCTGAAGCCGGAGCCTGGGCTCTGCTCTCTCCTAGGCCCTGCAGCCACTCTCCCCTCCCCCAGGCAGAGCCACAGCCTGGCTCCATGCCATCTGACTGTACTTCTATGCAGCCAGGTTGGGCAATGCTGGTCCCAATCCTAGCCAGGACATACCCCCATCCAGACTGACCCTTATCCTGAGCAGGAACCTGTGATGGCATGTGTGTGACTCAGGGAAGTTTCCCACCAGCTCCTCTGAGACACAAGGTCACAGGGTCACAGGAGTTTTATTAAATTAGGAAGAAGGGCTTCAGAGTATTCTTGGCCCCTGTGCATACCCCTCCAGAGGTAGGCCCTGCCTTGCACAGGGAAGCTGCCCTCACTAGGCACTGCTGGGTCATTTCCTCCAAGAAGACAAGGCCCTGGCAAGTGGAGGAGATAATGAGCTGCTCAGAGATGGATTTGGGACTCCCTGGGAAGATGCCAGACACCACATTCCTGCCTCTGCCTAGTCTCATTACCGGCCTCTCACCAGGGGCCCAGCGGGTAGACAGGCTGACCTCTCAGCTTCAGTCTCAACCATTCGGGCTAGGCAGAGAGGTGGAAGATGGGTCACATGATCTCAGACTCATGTGATTCAGCTCCATGGGGAGGCCTAGGTTTGGGTAGGAACCTTGGGAACCTGGACTCCAGGTCCCTTGTTCCTTGCAAATGGGAGGTGGATGCCAGGAGACTGGAATGGGTCTAAGCCCCTTGAGTCTTAGACTCTTATCTTGTCCCAGATGGGCTTCTCCAGCCAGGCTGACGATTACATCTACAGCCAGGTTAGACCCTTGTCCAGGTGCTCAGGAGCTGGAATCTTCCCTGAATCTGACCTTGGACTGAAGCTCAGAGAGAAGACGGGTGAGACGGGAGTCTGCCCTCTTCTAAGTTGCCAATGTCACTGCCTTGGCCAAAGGCCTGGCTGCAGTGACTGCTTGGGGCCACCAGGGAGCAGCCACAGCTCAACATTGGGTCTCAGAATGGGCTTGATAGATCTCTAGTATGCCCATCCTGGCCCAGGCCTTGCTCTTTTGGAGTGGGGGATGGGACCTGTTTCTAACTTTGACTCCCAGACTGGTGATATTCTGGGAGGCAGCACAGTGCAGAGATGTGCTTCAGACTCCTGGGATCTAGAAGCCCAGAGGAGGAGGAAGAGGGAACAGCCCTTTACCAAGCACCTATCATGTTTCAGTGCCTGTGCTCTATGCACTATCTTGGCAGAGGAATAAAAGCTCAGAGAGAGGAGGCAACTGGGCTGAAGTCCATTTCCACTGCCCTGCTTTGGAGTGGTTTCTCTCCTGCACTTCTCTCCTTATTCCAACTCTGCTCTCTCTCATAAGTGGCCCCACTTGTTCTCTGGGGAAGAGGATCTGAACTGTCAGGAGTTTAATGTACTTTTGCTTGCAATCACAAGCCATTAGGGCCTCAACCATAATGAATTCTGACAATGACAGCAGTGTTGGGGTGGATTAGGAAACTGTTGGTCTTTGTCACAAGGATTCCTAGAAATGGGATGTCTTGAGAGGCTTGCCCACATATGATTTGAGGTTGGGTTGGGATTGGTGGCTAAGGAGCTCAAAGCTAGACCTGCTGAGGGGAGGGGAGCAGCTCTTGGAGAGAGAGGGCCTCCTATAAAGAAGGTGCCCCTGAACTGGCCTTGAAGACTGGTGCACATGGGGTAAGTGGGACTTGGAGTGGGGATGGGTTGAATTGGAAGAAGAGGACAGGCCTTCAAGAGTCAACCCAAATCTGGGCCTAATTTCAAGGGACCACAGGAAGCCCTGGGAGAGAAAGCTATGGCAAGTCCAAAAGTATTGTGGATGGAAAGGTGGTTGAGAGGAGAGATGGGGAGAGGACTGGAAGTGGGTGGTGGGGTGGGATGTCTGTCTCTTCCATCTCCTTGCTCAACCTACCCACTCTACAAAGTATTCAGCCGCTATCAAGAGCCTCTGGTCCTCAGGAGACCTTGGGCTCTGCAGGAAATCAGTAGGGTAGGGGAGGGGAAGATGGGCCCTAACCTCTCCTCTCTTCCCCCTGAGCTGGATTGGAAGGAGGGCCTGGAGCTGAGGTCTTTGTTCCGGGCCCACACTCTGGTGGCGCCCAAGCCCCCTGACCACAGCTGGGTTTTTTGGAAAAGCGTGGGTGTGGATGCCAATTGGGTGGAGCTGACACTCCCATCTACAAGCTGTGGAGCTTTGACTGAATTCCCAAGATTTCTGATCCTTGACATTCTCATCATCTGTACTTTGGAGATATTAATAGTACTGACATACCTCACTTTATTGTGCTTCACAGATACTGTGTTTTTTTACAAAGTAAAGACAGACCCGTCCACCAGCAAAAATATTACAATTTACTTTATTATATTTTATTGTATTGGTTTGGAACCAAATTCACAATATCTCCGAGGTATGCCTGTACCTACTAATGGAAGGATAAATGAGCCAATAAGTGTAAGTACTTAGGACTATCCCTCAATAATCCCCTTCTCAAATATGTCTGGGGGATATCATGGCATCTAGAATCCTCTCCAGGCCCATATATTGTCATTCAATGAGCATTTCTTGAATATCTACTGTGTGTAGAGCTTTACTGAACGATGAGTGGGAGCAGATGAGTAAGTGGTGTGGGGGAAGGAGGGAGCCCTTTTGTGGGGAGTATTGATCAGGAAAGACTCCATGGATGAGGTGAGGCTGGAAAACCAACTGTATTACTGCAGATGGAGTTGGGGGGAAGGCATCTCCAGGAGAGGGAATGGCATGAGCCAAAGGCAAAGTGATGTCACTCAGTGAGCAGCCCGTGGCAGTTGGTGCTTAGTTGGCCCCGGGAGCCCTCCAGCCCTCTCTCCCATGCCTGTGGTGTTGGGTTTTTTACCTGTATTACCTGTTTCTTACGTAGGACCAGAACCCAGTCAAATGGGCTCCTTGGAGTCCCCTCCTCACCAGAAAAATGAAGTTTCTGTTCCTTTACCCAACTCTGTGACCTAAGTGACCCAAACCCTGATCTTGAGAATGTCTGTCTCTCTGTCTGTGTCTTATACCTGTAAATACAGCTTGCATGAACCTCCCAGTCTCTCTTCTGATTGACATGACCTTCAGGAAGCCCTTCTGAATTGCTCTTTGTTCCTACTATACGGTGTGCACTTAAGGTGTGTGTGTCTGCCCAGGTCCCTTGCACCCAGCTAGGAATTGGCCCCAGAAAGATCTGTCAGGGACAGTTTCCTGGTCATCCCCAACTGGTCCAGCCCTAGTGTGTCCCTTTCAGCCTGTGGGAATTTATGTACTTTCTCTGCCCTGGTTACAGCTCCTGTTACTGTATTTATCACCCTGGAGACACAGTGGCACAGGCACACACATACCACACACACACTTTCCCTGCACACACGTGCCTGCACACCTCAGCTGCACTCACACAGGCACACACACACACTGCACGTGTATGAGCTCCCCCACACACAAAGCTCTCTAGGAAAATGGTCCCCATCCTTCCTGCTGCTGCTCCTCCACTCTGTCCTCCCACCACACCCACCTCCAAACACTGAGACCAAAGATGGGCTGGACGGCGCCTCCCACCACCCGTCAGCCTGGGAGGCACTTCCCCCTCCTTGACTACAGTGTGTTCTCTTTCCTCACCGCCTTCCTTTCCCCTCCAGCCTGTCTCCCCAGCGTTCTGCCCTTCCCCGCTCGGTGCTACTTTCTGTATCTCTCTCCCTCCACCTTAGTCACTCTGAGTCCTCTCTGTGCCACTCTGTTGACCCTCTGAGGTGGAACCTGTCCTTCCTCCTTGTCCCTCCTCAGGGGCTCAGGGACCTCACAGGGGCTGATGGAGACAGAGGGACAGACAGAGAGGTCCTGTCACTTTGTTACTCCTCCTGAGCAAAGGGAAGGCTGTGTGCCTGGCACCATGGAGACCAGTGTCATGGTAACACAGCCTGGGTGGGCACAGCCTTCCTGCGAGGAGCCCCTTAGTCCTCTAGGAGGAGCTGCCACGAAGTCCTGAGGAAGTCCTTGTGCTGCTGCCCAGCACTGGCTGCCAGCCTGCCTCCAGCTCATATCACCCCTTGGGTGGGACACCCCCACCCTGACCAATTCTATGTGCAGTGCAGCTCCTAATGCCTTAAATCACTAATGGGGGAGGGGGCGAATCCTCTCCAAACACCCGAGGGCTCTTATAGACTATGGGCCAGAGAGAGCAGAGGCTTGTCTAGGGCAACACAGCAAGTCTAGCCTAGCTCCCAGGTGAGCAGTCACTGGCTCAGAGAGGTCAGTGCAACCTGGGACCCTGCTCCCTGGGAGGTCTCTAGCCAGTCCTTAGTGTCGTAATAATAGTGATGCAAAAGGTAATGCTGAGCAGCCATTGGGAAGCACCACCCCATACTACTTTGCCTGAGCCGCCCTTTCATCCTTATAACCAGCCCTTTGAGGGAGAGACTCCTTTTGTTTCCATTTGATGGGTCAAGGAAACTGAGGCACAGACTTACCAATGTCGGCTGCAGTTGGGATAGGAACACAGGTCCTTCCCAACCTTCACGCCTAGTGCCCGCCCCGCAGGCAGGCAGTCTTTTTCTGTGTTAGTGGCAAATCATCTTTCAGCTCTGTCATTCCTTCTGGAGGGAGTTCACAGGGGAGGTCTGGTGCTCAGCCTAGGTCTGGCCTTAGGGTTTCTGGAGGTTATTTTTCTAAGAAGATGAAGGGGGAACAGACCTTCCTAGTGTGGTTAGTCCTAAGGAAGACCTCCCTTGCAATCTGGCAAGGCCGAAACTAGCTCATAACCTCCAGGACCTTTTGGGATCGTGTTGAAGCCCAGGCTAGAGCCTGGGGATGGAGCAAGGAGACCCTGTCTCCCGGGCCCAGCTCTCCTTGCCACCTGACCTTGATGGAGTCACATGTCAGCTGCCTCGCTCCTGGCTTATGTAATTATTCAAATATAGTAGCTGCCTTTATTTCACTGAGACACCCCCTCCCCC
>JAAGEH010001154.1:0-12037 GCA_011751065.1 Lasiurus cinereus
GGAGGGGAGGGGCGGGGCCAGGAGGGCGCGGGGCGGGGCCGGGAGGGGCGCGGGGGCGGGGCCTGGAGGGGCGGGGGCGGGGCCGGGAGCTGGAGGGGCTGCGCGGTGGGGACCTTTGTGGAGGCTGGACGGGTGCGGGGTGGTCAGGGCCGGGTGGGGGGCAGAGCGCAGGGTGCTGGGAGGCAGCGAACTCCCTCGTTCCTCATAAGCAGAGCCTTCGGGGAGGTGCAGGCAGGGAGGGTGCAGGCAGGGAGGCTGCGGTCCTGTCTGGGGGGGCACTGGGCTGACAGCTGCGAGGCGCCCCAGGGGAAGCCAGGCTGAACCGGTGAGGGTTTGGCCACAGGGTGCTGGCTCACCCTCAGCTTGGCTGCCCGCCCCCACCCCCCCCACACACACACACTTTGCCCTGATTCCTGATCAGGGTTGGGGACAGTGCCCCGACCTGTCGTCCCCGCAGGCAGATTCTTTGGGTTCCAGCCCGCCTTCGGGGGGGGAGGGCAGAAACCAGGGTGCCCCGCGTCAGTCTGTTCTCTTTGGTTCTCAGGTCTTTTCTCCTGGCACCCCGTCTTCATGGCCGTGGCGGTGAGTTGGGGCTTCCTGGCGCGGCGGCTGATTGGGTTTGGCTCTGTCCCTAGGGGAACATCCAGCCTGCAGGAGGCCCAGCCTGGCTGAGGCTCCCTCCCCGGTGGGGGAGCAGGCCGGCCGCCTCCAGCTTTCCCTGCGGCCTCGGAGAGTGGGAGACCGAGGGCTGGGCGCCTGGGCGCGGCCAGGTAGTCCGTGGGGGTGGGAAGGCACGGAAGGTATTTCTCCACTGGGGCCTGGGAGGAGGAAGCAGGAGCGGGAAGATCCCGTCACTCCTCTCCCCCCAAATGCAGGAGGAAGTTTTAACAGGGGTGGTTTCCCTGGGCCAAGCAATGGCAGTCCCTGTCTGAGGGGGGCAGGTGCGGGCCGGGGGGAGCGTGGACTTGCATGTCAGCCTGAATGACCAGCGACTTTGGCTCAAGGGGAGACACCCCAACGGTACCCGGCCATGCCAGCCGTGGTGGGGCAGGAGGGTCTGCTGGGAGTTCTTCAGCCCCCACCGGCGTCCCCGTTTGGACGGACGAGAGCACCCCCCGGTCCTCGGGCGCCCCGGCTGGCCCGCAGGCTCACTGGCCCCCTCTCTCGCCCGCAGTTCTGCGTCTGCATGGCCGAGGCCATCCTCCTCTTCTCTCCCGAGCACTCCCTGTTCTCCTCCTGCTCCCGCACGGCCCGCGTCGGACTGCACTGGGCCGGGCAGACGCTGGCGCTGCTGGCCGCCGCCCTGGGCCTGGGCTTCATCGTGGCCAGCAGGACCCGCAGCGAGCTGCCCCACCTGGCGTCCTGGCACAGCTGGGCGGGGGCTCTGGCGCTGCTGGCCACGGCGGGCCAGGCGCTGGGCGGGCTCTGCCTGCTTTTTCCCCGGGCGGCCAGGGTCTCCAGGGTGGCTCGCCTCAAGCTCTACCACCTGACGGGCGGGCTGGTGGTCTACCTGCTGGCCACCGTGGCCGTGTGCCTGGGCCTGTGCTCGGTGTGGTTCCAGGCGCAGATCCAGGGCGCCGCCTGGTACCTGTGCCTGGCGCTGCCCCTCTACCCGGCCCTGGTGATCATGCACCAGATCTCGAGCTCCTACTTGCCGAGGAAGAAGACGGAAATGTGACGCTCCTCCTCCTCCTCCTCCGAACTCTCGACTCTCGCTGGCACCCCCCCTGCCTGGGACGTCACTGGTCCGTCTGGTGACCGTGAAGGGTGGTGGGGTGTTTAATCCTTTGAGCTGGGCTGACGGGTGACTCCAGGGGCCAGTGAAAGGGGATGGGGAGCTGGATGCTGAGCCCCTCCACTCGGGATGGGGGACAGGAAGGTTGGGGGCCGGCAGCAATGGCGGTGATGGTGGGTGCGTGCCTGTTGGAGGCTGGGGGTCCTGCCGTGAGGAAAGGCGGCCGTGGTGCTGGGAGTCGCTTTTGAGGAAGCGCTCGGGGTGGTGGACGGAGCCCGTGGTCTTGTCGCTGGGTTAAGGTCCTCGGGGGCTCTGTCGTGTGACCTTAGGCAAGTCCCTTGCTCAGGAGCGGGGCTTGATCTGTGCGAGGGGTGTTTCTAAGTGGCCTCTCCCATCCCGGGTCTGGGAGGCTGATCCCCCAGTGCTGGACCCCTTAGGAGACCCGGGACATCAATCTTACATCTGTTACCCCTGTCCACTCCGGAGGGACAGACCTGCTCCCTCGTGGCCTGGCGGGAATCTATGCTGATTTGGCCGCAGAACAGGGTACCAAGGGGTCAGGCACTGTGGAGGGAAGGGGTCCCGGTGGGGATCTCCTGAATCCCAACACAGCAGAGGCACTAACGTCACTTTAAAGCCCTGGGAGAGCCCTTTTTGCCGGTGCGGCTCAGTGGATAGAGCCTCCACCTGCATACCGCAGGGTTCCAGGTTCGATTCCAGTCCAGGGCACATACCTCCGCTGCCGGCTCGAGGCCCAGCCCTGGGCGGGGCGCGTGTGGGAAGCAAGCAGCCAGTGTGTCTCTCTCTCACATGGACGTGTCTCTCTCTCTCTCTCTCTCTGTCTCTCCCTCCCCCTCCCTTCCCCTCTCTCTATAAATCAGTGGAAAACTCTCCTCGGTGAAGACGCTCAGAAATAAACACCAATGGTACAAAGTGTGGGAGAGCGGAAGGGCGCTGGTTTACCCAAGCCTCGGTCTCCTGGGGCTCCTCCCCTGACGTCCCTGTCTGGGTGGCCAGGTCGTCCTGGGCACCCCGAGTTTTGCCCTCCTGGGGCTGAGCTTCGTGCCTGAGCACACAGCTCCGTGCAGCTCTCCGGCAGCTTTTAGAACAAGAGGGGAGCCCGGGCCTGGGGCAGGGCTCGTGTGGCCTCGGAGTGGCCCCTCCTCCTCGTCGCCTCCTGTCTCTTGCCGGCCCGCTGGCCCCCCCGCAGGGCGGAGTTCGGTGCCAGCTGGCACATGCGGGCCAGGCCCTCTTCCCTGCAGAGACCCCTCCTTGTCCCACATGGAAAGGGTTCCCCAGCAATGCACGCAGGGTGCCAGGCTGGCTGACTGCGACCCGGCTCCATTAGGGAGAGGGGATCCCCAAAGGTCACGGCAAGTGCAGGAGGCTGACCCAGGAGGGCTGGTGCCGAGCAGGTGGTGACAGCCCCTGGGGCTCTGGGAGGCTGGGGGGTGGGGTGGGGTGACGGGAGCTGGAGTCCAGGTCCTGGGACCAGGGGGGGGAGGGTCTCGCTCCCAGGTGGCAGCCTTGGGGTGCCCCAGGCCCTTTGAAGATTCAAGACCTCCTCTCGGGGTGGCTCAGCAGCAAGGAGTTGGGGTGACACCACAGCACAGGATGCCTCCCTGGCCGCCTCCTGGTCACGTGGCCTGGCCCAGGAGCTCTGTGCACCTGGAGCATGTGGGTCACTTCCATCGGGCACCCCAGGGCCTCGCCCTCCCACCCGGCCAGCCAGTGCCCGAGTCCTGCCCTGTCTGCGGGGCGGGAGGGGGGCGGGGGCGCGGTTCCAGCTTCAGCCGAGCGAGCGCAGAGCCGGAAAGGAGAGCCGCAGCGGCTGCCGAGGTGTCGCCTCCTCCCAGGTGGTTCGGGGCCGGTGGGCGGTGGGCAGGCGGCTGCCAGCCGGCAGTTGGCGGGGGCTGTGCCAGCTGATGTCTATTCCCAGCCCCGGGGGGAGGGGGGAAGGGAGTCATTTATATCCCTCGAGAAGAAGGGCCCGCAGCTGTCGCCTCTCTGCCTGGGAGGCCGGGAGGGCAGGGGCAGGGGTGGAGGGGGGCGCAGGTGGTCTGTTTGGCGGGCGGGACTGCAGTGCAGGGAGCAGGTCGCCAGGAGAAGCCTTTGTTCCCCGCTGGCCAGATTGTGGGGGGCCTCCCTCTCCTCCCCTCCGCATCTCTCCCTCCTTCACCACCTGCCTCACCTCCTGGGCAGCAGCGGGACAACCGGCAGCCCTCGGGGCCAGGGCGCCCAGCCTCCACCTGGATCTCCCCGCTGGCCCCTGCACGTGTCTCCTTCCCAAGCGCTCTGCCCCCTCCCGCCCCCCTCTTCCATCTGGGGTATTAGCTGGGCACCTCGGGGAGAAGCACGTGGCTGCCTTTTGTCCTTGGCCCCTGACTAAGAAGAGCTAGTCGTCAGCCTGTTTACCCTTTAAAAATAAAAAAAAAAGTCTGGGTGCTCAACTTAAAAAAAAAAAAAAATAGAAATAAAAAAGCATGTCATTTGCACCAGTTTTCCTCTCAGGCTCACTAAGTCCTGATTGCAAACATGATGATAGTCACACTCGACCTTGAGGACATCAGAAACAGAGGAGGTTTTGGCCGAAACCGGTTTGGCTCAGTGGATAGAGCGTCGGCCTGTGGACTGAAGGGTCCCGGGTTCGATTCCGGTCAAGGGCACGTACCTTGGTTGCAGGCACATCCCCAGTGGGGGACATGCAGGAGGTGGCTGATTGATGTCTCTCTCTCATCGATGTTTCTACCTCTCTATCCCTCTCCCTTCCTCTCTGTAAAAAATAAATAAAATATATTTAAAAAAAGAAATAGAGGAGGTTTTGGAGACACATCCAGGTGGCAGTTGGGTTACCGTTCTGGGTTCAGTGCCCCCGCCCCCGTCTTTTCCGGGAGCTCCCCTTCCCTGGAGCCCCACCGCGGCGAGCCGGGGCCGGTAAGGGGGTGCTCTTGAATGGGGGGAGCTCCGAGTCGGGGGAATTCTACCGGCCTTGCCTTCTTGGCTCTGCGGCTGCAGCAAAGAGGGGCTGGTACCTCTTTTTATTTATTTTTTTAAATTATATTTTTATTGATTTTTTACAGAGAGGAAGGGAGAGGCATAGAGAGTTAGAAACATCGATGAGAGACATCCATCAGCTGCCTCCTGCATGCCCCCCACAGGGGATGTGCCCGCAACCAAGGCACATGCCCCGGACGGGAATCGAACCTGGGACCTTTCAGTCCGCAGGCCGAGACTCTATCCACTGAGCCACACCGGCTTCAGCTGGGCTGGTACCTCTTGCCAGTCCGGGCCTCCTCTCTCTCACCACCTCTCGGGGCAGACCACCCACCCTACACCCTGACCTGTCCCTCCTTTCTCCCTGTCCCCACCCTCCCACCCCGTGCGGGGCTGCCCGGGTCTTGGTTTTCTGCCTTCCTCCGCTGCCGGGTCTGTTCCGCGCTAACAGTCATCATCAGCTGCACGGTGGGTGCGGGGCGGGGCGGCCTCCAGCTCCAGACCTCCAGGTGCCGAGGCTGCCCCGCTTCCTGGCCTGCGGGGGGTCCCCATGGTGTGTCCCCAAGTCGGAGGGAGCAGAGGTCAGGGCGCCCACTTCCCGGCCATGCCTGAGGCCTCTTCCGTCGCACAGGGGCCCCAGAGCCCACCGAGTAACCAACCAGGAAGGCTTTGCACCCGACCAAGGTCCAGACGCCGGGAACGCGTGCGTGCCCGCCGATGCTGGTAGGTGGTGGTGGCAGCGGCTGCTGACCCTAACCGGCCCTCTCCCTGCCCCTCCCTCTGTGCCCCTGGCCTCCGGAGGGCGCCCTGGTCCTGACCCCCGACCTCAGCCTCTCCGGTGGCCCCACAGGCTCGGGGAGCAGGAGGCCCCCACTGCCCGCGCCTGGTTGGCAGAGGGCCTGGGTGGGAAGGGAGCGGGGTCTGGCCAGGATCCCCCCTAACAGGCGGGTGGCCGGTCACTTACTCGACAACCTGCCCGCCAGGGATGTAGCGAGAGCCACAGGAGCGCGTGCTCAGAGACATTGGGAGGTTCAGAGCTTTAAACACCTGGGAACAGGTGGGGTGTCTCCGTCCGGTCCTTCCCCCTCACTGCCCGGCGCGGGCTGTGCTTCACGGGGTAACGACTCTTAGGGGACCCAGGTCTCCGAAAGGCTGTCACGCCGGCCACCGTGAGAGCGCACAGACGTGTCCGCCTGGATGCCGGTCAGCTCTCACACTGGCCCTGCCGCCTGGCGGTTTCGGGTCGGGGCGCCGATGGGAAACCTGGGAGTCGTGACCCCTGGTCCAGCCAGGGTTCCTGGACCTGCTCGGTCTCTCCCGTCACGTCAGCTCTTCTGAGGGCATCAGAGCAGATGGGCCAGGCCGGGAGGGAGAAGCAGCAGTAGACACAGCGCTGCCCCCAGCCTCCCAGTCCCTCCCCCACCCCTGCACCCCCACCCGCCCTGACCCCCAGACCCAGCGCTGGAGACTCAGCTGCAGACATGGCCCCTGGCTGCCCACGGGTTTCTCTTTCCCGCTGCACATGCCGGGAGGCACAGCCCCCCTCCTCAAGGCACTTTGTTGGAATTAAAAGGCACGCTCACCCCGGGAGCAGCTGCGTGTAAATTGGAACTGAGGGGAGGATGCTTCCCATTCCTTTGGGCTGAGCACAGCCCGCAGCGCAGGGAAGAGCCTCCGGGGCCCGCTCTTCTAACGGAATTGATTTCTCCGGGGCCTGGGGATGGGCACAGGTCGGCACTGTGGGCATGGCCTCGCCAACTCGCCCAGCCAGGCCACGTGACCAGGAGGCGGCCAGGGAGGCCATCCTGTGCTGTGGTGTCACCCCAACTCCTTGCTGCTGAGCCACCCCGAGAGGAGGTCTTGAATCTTCAAAGGGCCTGGGACACCCCAAGGCTGCCACCTGGGAGCGAGACCCCCCCCCCCCCCGCCCCCCCGTCCCGGGACCTGGAGCTCCAGCTCCTGTCCCCTCCCACCCCCCCACCGACCTCCCAGAGCCCCAGGGGCTGTCACCACCTGCTCGGCACCGGCCCTCCTGGGTCAGCCTCCTGCGCTCCTTGCCGTGAGGACAGACGTGAGGACAGGGCCCCAGGGCTGCCCTGGGGGTGGTTTGAAGAGAACCGCCTCTAGCACCCAGCACCCCGCTAAGCTTAAAGCAGACACATCACCTCCAGGAAGCGCCCTTGCCTGATTCTCCCCAGGAGAATCAGGAGTTGAGCATCCAGCCCCATCCCCGGCGGGCTCGGTCTGTACCGGGAGCGGGGGGGAGGGCGCCTCTCTGCTCTGTGCAGCGCTCAGCCAGCCACCAGCCTTCTGCTCAGACCCACGCCTCACACATAGGCCGGCAGGGAGGGGACAGGGGGTTCCATGCAGATACGATGCCCCCAATCCAGGCGCATGTTGTGCACTGACGGGGGCTCCTGCAAACACACCGCCCTAAAAAGGGGATCCCTGGCTGACCATGTGCGCCAGCGCTGTGGGGGATCTGGCTGTGGGGCCTGGCTCGCCGAGGCCCGGTCCCCGCTGGCACGGGCCCACACTCTGGTCTGGGACAGGCACTGGGCTGCATGGCCTCGGGCCGGTCTCAGTGTCTGTATCGCAGGCTGGCGTCCACCCGGCCCTGTCCCAGCCCGGGGAAGGCAGAGCTAGTGGCGGCTGCTCTGGCCGCCTCCTCTCCACCCGGCGGGCACCCGGCCTCCCGCCCAGGCCCAGCCTTTCTGCCGTGGGGGCGGGGACCGGCAGCCTCGCCACCCGTTTCCTGGGAGACAAGACACGCCGTCCAAGAGCGACAGCCGCAGACAGGGGAAGCGAGAAATCGGGACGAGAGAGGCGAGGCTGTCCCCTTAGCCGTGCCCGCTCCCCTGAGGCGCCACCTGGACGGAGCCTGGGACGGGCTGCAGGCCTGGCAGACGGACTGGCACTCGCCAGCAGCTGGTGGCTGGGGAGGCGGAGGGGAGGCAGCCGTGGACTTTGGTGGGATGGTAGAGGAAGGAGCGTCAAAACTTTTCGGGCCAGCCCTGGCTGGTTGGTTTGGTTCAGCGGCTGGAGGGTAGGCCTGTGGATTGAGGGGTCCCAGGTTCAATTCCAGCCAAGGGCACATGCCCGGGTTGTGGGCTCGACCCCCATTGGGGGGCGTGCAGAAGACAGCTGATCGATGGTTCTTTCTCATCACTGATGTTTCTCTCTTTCCCTCCCCCTTCCTCTCTGAAATCAATAAAATATATTTTTTAAAAAAAGCACAAAAACTTCTCAGGCCCAGCCGGCATGGCTCAGTGGTTGAGCATTGACCTATGAACCAGGAGGTCATGGTTCGATTCCCGATCAGGGCACATGCCCGGGTTGCGGGCTCAATTCCCAGTGTCGGGCGTGCAGGAGGCAGCTGATCAATGAGTCTCTCTCATCACTGATGTTTCCATCTCTCTCCCTCTCCCTTCCTCTAGGAAATCCATAGAAATTTATTCACACACACACACACACACACACACACTTCTTAGGGCTGGCACAAGCCCACAAGAGAGGGGCCACCCCTCCCCACCCCACCCCTCCAGGAGTCTGCCCAGCCCTGTTCTCCATCCTCATCCTCTTGACCAAACTCAGAGCGAAGCTGCTCTGAGGAGGTGGGAGCCGGGAGGGGAGGCTCTGGCATCCTCAGCTGTCACTCCACTGGCGGCCGGGGCGTGTCCACCCCCCGCTGGGCTGGCTGCTCCCTGAGACAGAGGAGGGCTGCCCGCCAGTCAAGATTTTATCCACAGAAGAAACCAGCTTGTTTTTCCAACTGGGATTCTCTTTCATGTCCTTTTTCCTTCCACCTTTTCCTCCCCGCTTTAGGACGCACAGTTCAGAGTTCGGTAGATTCCAGTCCCACGTCCGGTGGGCTCCGTCTGTACCCAGAACGTGGGGAGGGCCGAGTGAGGGCACGTGAACTGCCCGGGATTAACCTGCCCACTAGCCAGGCAGCCCTTGACCCAAACCAGGCTGCCGCCGTTCACCACATGGTGATAGAGGAGCAATAAAACAGGGTGACAGGGAGCTGCCCCCCCTAACACACTCCTTCAACCCAGCCCAGGCTTTCCCATCATGCCTTTCGAAGGCGTGTGCTGGACTTGAACCGAGCTCTGCCTTCTCTGTCTGCAGGTCACACCCCTCCCCCTTCTCCACCCCCAGCACAGTGGGATCTCTAAGCTCTCCAGCTAAGGCAGCTGGGACATTTCTTTTGAGCATCTGCCTAAATGATGGTCTGGAAGGGTCTTTGAGCTGATTAAAATTTTTACACGTTTATATCGTTGAAGCCCTCGCCGATCGGGCTCGGTGATGAGTGTCAGCCCACGGACTGATGGGTCTCCGGTTCGACTCCGGTCAAGGGCACACACCTCAGCAGCAGGCTCCACCCTGGCCCCAGTGGGGACGAGTTAGGGAGGCAACCAATCCATGGGTCTCACTCTCTCTGTTCCTCCCTCTCGCTCCCCCTCTACACTCTCTAAAAATCAATAGGAAAAAAAAAACATCCTGGGTAAAGATTAACAAATAAATAAGTGAATAAAAAAGTAAATGAGTAAATAAATGGTTGAAGAAACTCAACAGACATGTGAAAGTTACAGGACCTCCACATTTCAATGTCCATGAAGGAGGTCTGGAACTTTCCTCATGCATTTGTCCATTCATGTGACTTCCCGCTCCCCAGGCACGGCTGAGGAGCTGTCACCGAGACTGTCTGGCCGGCAAAGCCCCGCTCTCTCTGGCTGACCCTGGCCAGTCTGGATGCGGGGATGTGGATGCTCCCGGCGCCCTTACCCAGCCCCCAAATATCCTCTCGCTACACCGGCCACACCCTTCCGAGCGCCAGCGAACCCCACCCACAGGCTGAGACAGGAACCAGTCAGACTCGGCGGGGACAGAGACTAAGCCAGGTTTAATGATGGTCGTGGAGTTTCCAGAGCCCGCGGGCTCCGAGGTTGGCCAGCCCGGGCATACACAGCGGGGGGCGGGGAGTCAGGGCCCTGGACATGGGGAGCCAGGAAGGGGAGGTGAGAACACACAGAAAAAAGTGCATCACTCAGCCCCGCCCTCCCCGGCTGGGGTGCCCCTCCTCCGGGCCCCTGCCTAGGAGCCCCCTACATCCCACCAAAGAGAAAAAGGCCGCACGCAGCCAGACAGACAGACTGCCTCCGGGGACCCCTGCATCCTGGGAGCCGCGCCTGGTTTCTGGGGGTGGGCTGGGGGTGTAGGGGCGACCCCTCAGCCTGTCCTTAGAACCAGACCTGGCAGTTTAGTGGGCTTCCACAGGCCGAGCTCTCGGTCCCCGGGAGAGAGCAGCCCGTGGCTCCATCAGCTGGAACCACGAAGAGGCTGGTCCGTGCCGCCTTTGCGGGGAGGGCCGGCACACCTCCCAGGCGCTCGAACCGGGGGGCAGAGCAGGGAGACTTCAGCCTGTCCCCGTTCCCCGGCTTGGGCCGGACTGCGGAAGATGCCCTCCCCGCTGCAGGAACTCTCCAGAAGGCCCGGGAGGCCAGCTTCATCTGCCGCTCCGCTCACTTGAGGTTGTCAGCGCCCGAGGCGGCTCCCGGAGGGGTGGCTGCAGCGTGGAGGTGAGATTTCCCAGGCTCCCCGGGAAGCAAGCAGGGAGCCCCGGTTCCTCCAGCCGCCCCCCCCCCCGTAACAAAATCCCCACGTCCCCGTCTCTCGGGGCAGTGAAGAGCCGGAGCACCTCGCAGCTGCTCAGGGTCCTCCCTGGCCCTCACTGTGCACCCCTGTGTCATCTGCTTTCCTCCAGGGGCGGTTTCTGAGGGTCTGAGACCTGGCTCCCTCCCCATCACCCCTCCTCCCCAGGTCCTCAGCCCGTGGCTCCCCTAACTCCAGGCCTCGCGGAGAAGTGACTGGGCGCCGTGGAGGTGTGGGTGACGCTTCAGAGTTCAGAATCTAAAGTACAGCGTGGATCTGGGGAGCCGGCGTGGCCACTGTCTCCCGGGGGAGGAGAACGAGTGCGTGGCGTGGTGCACGCAGGTGGAGGCCACCCGCAGAGGCTCAGTGGGGACTGAGGGGTGGCGGTCCCGATGGTAGGCAAGGGGCTGCGTGCATGCGTGCCTGGGAGCATGCGTGCCTGGGAGCATGCAGGGACGTGGGGGAGATGCTGCAGCTCTCGACACAGCGGGCACTAAGAAAGGATGGCCGGCAGCCGGACCTCCCGCCCCGTCCCCGTCCCCCATCATCACGGGCAGCGGGCAGTCCCTCCTCGCAAGCGGCCCTCACCCGCAGGCCAACGCCGCCTCCTGCAACCCGAGGAGCAGGTTGGAGACCTGGAGAGTGAACGCCGACCAGGCAGGGAGCTTGGGAAGAGGGGGGACGGACGTTCTCACCTCCGCCCTGCGCATGCCTGGACCAGGCTCAGAGCAGCCCTCTCCTCGGGCTCACACCATCAGAGGGGGAGCGGCCACCTCCGTCCCCGGAGCACTCTGCAGCCGTGATGGGTCCTGGCCGGCCCACCCCTCACGGCACAGACCTCTGAAAGCGCAGGGGGCGGCAGAGACCCCCCCACTTCTGAAACTCCAGTGCCCCCGACTGTCTCCTGGCAGGAGCCCCGTGGAGACACAGAATCTAAGCCACACCCCAGACTGCCATTCTGGGGCAAAGGCCACCAAATTCCCACCCCTCGGCTACGGAATCCCATGCGGGGCTTTGAGGGGAGCGAGGCAGCCGAGGCGACGCGGGAGATACACACCTGGTCCCCCCACGTCCCCGCGCCCAGCTCACCCAGGACTCTCCCCTCCGCCGGGCAGCATCCTGGGGAACCCGAGTCCCACCTGAGCCGAGGAGACCGCGTGGAGATGGCATCCCTGAACGTCAGGTGGGACCACGGCGCTACCTCAGAGGCTGCAGCACCTCCGCGTCCCCCCGTGTGACCTGGCGCCCCCGTCCCCGGTGTGTGGCGGGCATCCAGCCACAAAAGCTCTGCCTTCAGCAGCGCCCCCTGCTGGCCTGACAGGCAGGTGCTGGCACCAAGGAGCCAGTCTGACGTTCTGGCCCCCCAGCTACTGGTTCTGTGCTGCACCTGTGCTCCGGGAGGACCCCTCTGAGCCACTGTCCCAGGACAGGGCACAGCCACACGCCTCCCACCGCCGCCATCCCTGATGGGCAGCAAGCTGGGCTCCTTGGGAGAAACGGAGGCATTGGGGAGTCTCAGAGCGGGGGGAGAGCTATGGATTGAGATCTCAGCCTTTTCCGGACCCCTCCTCCCCAAATCTCCAATTCCTCCCCCCCCCAGCCGTGCAGGGTGACTTCCTGGCCAGAGGTGACACTACAGCGTCCCCATGTGGC
>JAAGEH010001156.1:0-15085 GCA_011751065.1 Lasiurus cinereus
ATATGTAAGAGCATATTTAATTTTAATTTTGCTAAGTACTTATAGATTGCCCTCCTGGGTGCCTGTACTAGTTCACACTTCCATCAGAAAATGATGTTTACATTTGTTCCATAGCCACACCAACACTTCGCATATCACACTCTAATCCAGTGGTTCTCAACCTTTCTTTTTTTTAATTTTTTATTAAATTTTTATACATATCTCCCCATTGCCCCCCCTCCCTCCCAGGCATACCCCAACCCCCCAGTGTCTATTTCATTCGTTATGCTTATATGCATGCATACAAGTCCTTTGATTGATCTCTTATCTACCTCACCTAACTTTAATCTTCCTGCTGTAATTTCACAGTCTGTTTGAAGATTTACTGCCTCTGTATGTATCCTTTTGTTCATCAGTTTATAATGTTCTTTATTATCCCCCAATGAGTGCGATCATGTGATGCTTCTCCTTCATTGACTGGCTTATTTCACTAAGCATAAGGCTCTCCAGTTCCAACCAGGTTGCTGCAAATGGTAAGAATTCCTTCTTTTTAATGGCTGCATAGAATTCCATTGTGTAGATGTACCACAGTTTTCTGATCCACTCATCTGCTGACGGGCACCTAGGCTGTTTCAAATTGTGGCTATTGTAAATTGTGCTGCTATGAACATAGGGGTGCATAAATCCTTTCTGATTGGTGTTTGTAATTTCTTAGGATAAATTCCTAAGAGTGGGATTACAGGGTCAAATGGGAGATCTCTTTTTAGTTTTTGAGGAAACTCCATACTGTTCTCCACAGTGGCTGCACCAATCTGCATTCCCACCAACAGTGCACAAGTGTTCCTTTTTCTCTGCATCCTCGCCAACACTTGTCGTTCGTTGATTTGTTGATGATTGCTATTCTGACAGGTGTAAGATGGTATCGCATTGTCGTTTTGATTTGCATCTCTCAGATGATTAATGACTTTGAACATGTTTTCATGTGTCTCTTGGCCTTACTTCTGTCGTCTTTTGAAAAGGTTCTATTTAGGTGCGTTGCCCATTTTTTTTTATCGGATCATTCATCTTCCTTTTATTAAGTTGTATAAGTTGGCTGTAGATTTTGGAGATTAAACCTTTATCAGTGATAGCATTTGCAAATATGTTCTCCCATGCATTGATCTTTCTTGTTGTTTTGTTGATGGTTTCTTTTGCTGTGCAAAAGCTTTTTATTTTGATGTAGTCCCATTTGTTTATTTTTTCTTTAGCTTCCATTGCCTTTGGAGCAGTATCAGTGAAGAAGTTCTTTCGGCATATATCTGAGATTGTGCTGCCTGTGGATTCCCCTAGTATTTTTATGGTTTCCCTTCTAATGTTTAAGTCCTGTATCCATTTTGAGTTTACTTTTGTATTTGATGTAAGTTGGTGGTACAGTTTCAATTTTTTGCATGTATCTGTCTAATTTTCCCAACACCATTTATTGAAGAGGCTATCTTGGCTCCATTGAATGTTCATGCCTCCTTTATCAAATATTAATTGAGCATAGTGGTTTGGGTGGATATCTGGGTTCTCTATTCTATTCCATTGATCTATATGTCTGTTCTTGTGCCAGTACCAGGCTGTTTTGAGAACAGTTGCTTTGTAGTATAGCTTGAAGTCTGGTATTGAGATCACACCTACTTTATTCTTTTTTCTCAGAATTGCTGTAGCTATCCGTGGTCTTTCGTTGTTCCAGATGAATCTATGAAGAATTCTTTGTAGGTCTGTGAAATATGTCGTTGGTATTTTAATGGGTAGTGCGTTGAATCTGTAGATTGCTTTGGGTAGTATGGACATTTTAATGATGCTGATTCTCCCAATCCATGAGCATGGTATGCTCTTCAATCTGTTAACATCTTCCTCTATCTCTTTTTTCAGTGTCCATTAGTTTTCTGCATAAAGGTCTTTTACCTCTTTAGTTAGGTTTATTCCTAGGTATCTTAATTTTTTTGGTGCGATGGTAAATGGGATTGCTTTTTTAGTTTCTCTTTCTACAATTTCACTGTTAGTGTATAGAAATGCCACAGACTTCTTAGCATTAATTTTGTATCCTGCTACATTGCCGAATTCATTAATTAAGTCAATTAGTTTTGGAATGGAGTCCTTCGGGTTTTTTATGTACAATACATGTCATCTGCAAATAAGGACAGCTTTACATCTTGTTTTCCAATTTGGATGACTTTTATTTCTACTTGTTGTCTAATTGCAATGGCTAATACTTCCAGTACTATGTCCAACAGGAGAGGTGAGAGTGGGCATCCCTGTCTTGTTCCTGTTCTTAGGGGAAATGGTTTTAGTTTTTGCCCATTGAGTATGATGTTAGCTGTGGGTTTATCATATATGGCTTTTATGATGTTGAGGTATGATCCTTCTATTCCCACTTTGCTGAGAGTTTTTATCAAGAAAGGATATTGGATTTTGTCAAATGCTTTTTCTGCATCAATTGATATGACTATGTGATTTTTACCTCTCAATTTGTTTATGTGATGTATCACATTTATTGATTTGTGGATATTGTACCATCCCTGCATTCCTGGGATGAATCCTGCTTGGTCATGGTGTATGATCTTTCTGATGTACTGCTGGATCTGGTTTGCTAGAATTTTGTTGAGGATTTCGGCATCTATGTTCATGAGAGATATTGGCCTATAATTCTCTTTCATTGTGTTGTCTTTATCTGGTTTTGGTATTAGGGTGATGCTGGCTTCATAGAAGGTGTTTGGTAGTATTCCTTCTTTTTGAATGTTTTTGAATAGTCTGAGGAGGATAGGTTTTAATTCTTCCTTGAATGTTTGGTAAACCTCTCCTGTGTAGCCATCTGGACCCAGGCTTTTATTTGCTGGAAGCTTTTTGATTACTGCTTCAATTTCTTCCATGGTTATTGGACTATTGAGATGTTTGGCTTACTCCTCATTGAGTTTTGGGAGGTTATATTTTTCTAGGAAAATGTCCATTTCTTGCAGGTTGTCCAATTTGTTGGAATAGAGTTTTCCATAGTATTTTTTAACAATCCTTTGTATTTCCACAAGGTCTGTTGTTATTTCTCCTCTTTCATTTCTGATTTTGTTTATTTGGGTCTTCTCTCTTTGCTTCTTGGTGAGCCTGGCTAGGGGTCCATCAATCTTGTTTATCCTTTCAAAGAACCAGCTCTTTGTTTTGTTGATCTTTTGAATTGTTTCTTTGGTCTCCAAGTTGTTTATCTCCGCTCTGATCTTCACTATTTCCTTCCTACTTAATACACTGGGCTTTTCTTGTTGCTCACGTTCTAGCTCTTTGAGTTGTAGGTTTAGGTAATTTATTACCATTGTTTCCTGTTTTTTGCAGTAGGCTTGTAGGGCTATGGACTTCCCTCTTAAGACTGCTTTCACTGTGTCCCATAAATTTTGTCTTGTTGTGTTGTTATTGTCATTTGTTGCCATGATGTTTTTTATTTCTTCCTTGATCTCTCTGGTTACCCAGTCATTGTTTAAAAGCATGCTGTTTAGTCTCCATGTGTTTGATTTCTCTCTATTGTTTTTATTATAGTTGATTTCCAGTTTTATGCCACTGTGGTCTGAGTAAATGCTTGATATGATTTCTATCTTCTTGAATTTGAAGAGACTTTTCTTATGACCCAACATATGATCTATCTTTGAAAATGACCCATGTGCACTGGAGAAGAATTTATATTCTGTGGCTTTGGGGTGAAATGTTCTGAAGATGTCAACTAATTCCATCTGGTCTAGTGAGTCATTTAGGATTGATGTTTCTTTGCTGATATTTTGTTTAGAGGATTTGTCCATTGGCGACAGTGGGGTATTAAAGTCTCCTATTATGATTGTATTGCTGTCAATCTCTCCCTTAATATCCTCCAAGAGTTTTTTTTATGTATTAGGTGCTCCTATATTGGGTGCATATATGTTTACCAGAGTTATTTCTTCTTGTTGGATTGTTCCCTTTAGTATTATGAAGTGGCCTTCTTTATCTCTTGTTATATCCTTCACTTTGAGATCTAATTTTTCAGATATAAGTATTGCAACCCCAGCTTTTTTTTCATTTTCATTTGCCTGAAATACCATGTTCCATCCCTTCACCCTCAATCTGTGTGCATCTCTTTTCCTAAGGTGGGTTTCTTGCAGACAGCAGATCTATGGATCATGTTTTCTTATCCAATCGGTTACCCTATGTCTTTTGATTGGAGCATTTAATTCGTTTACATTTAAAGTTATTATTGATAAGTACTTATCTGTTGCCATTTTTAGTCCTTATCCCCGAGTTCCTTCTTCACTTCCTCTCTCTTTTTATTACAGCAGACCTTTTAACATTTCTTGCATTGCTGGTTTGGTGGTAATATATTCCCTTAGTCCTTTTTTGTCTGTGAAGCTTTTGATTTCACCTTCAATTTTGATTGAGAGTCTTGCAGGGTACAGTATTCTTGTATTCAGACCCTTCCTTTGCATGACTTTGTATATTTCATTCCATTCTCTTCTGGCCTGACGAGTTTCTGTTGAGAAGTCAGTAGCTAGTCTTATGGGGGTTCCTTTGTAGGTAACTTTCTGTTTCTCTCTGGCTGCTTTTAAGATTCTTACTTTGTCGTCAGTGTTTGCCAATTTAATTATAATGTGCCTTGGTGTCGGTTTGTTGCGGTTCATTTTGCTTGGGACTCTGTGAGCTTCTTGGATTTGTGTGGGTTTTTTCTTTTCTATATTGGGGAAATTTTCTGTCATTATTTCTTCAAACACGTTCTCTAATCCTTGTTCAGTTTCCACTCTTTCTGGAACCCCAATTATGCAGATGTTATTTTGTTTCATGTTATCCCAAAGTTCCCTTAGACTCTCCTCTTGCTTTTTAACTTTTTTTTCTAGAAGCTGCTGTACTTGGGTATTTTTTCCTACCGTGTCTTCTAGCTCACTGATGTGGTCCTCTGCTTCTTCTAGTCTACTTTTGATGCTTTCTATTGACTTTTTTTTAGCAGTGATGTCATTATTCATTTCTTCTTGTTTATTCTGCACCTCCTCTAGTTTTCTGCATTTCTTCTTCATGCTTCTTCATCTCCTCTTGTGTCTTCTTCATTTCCTCTTGGCTCTTACTCATATTGTTAAATTTGTCTTCCATTCTTTTCAACCACATTATGATAATTTCTCTGAACTCTTTCTCTGGTAGGCTTATTTGTGGTTCTATTTCGTTTACTTCCTTTTCTGGTGAAACCTGCCTTTCTGTTTTTTGTGGGCTGTTTCTTTTTCTGCCCATGGTCTTTCTTCTCTGTGTGTCTGGTTATGTAGTTCTCTCTCCTACGTTGATTGAAAGGCACAAACTACAACATGACCAGGTACAGCACACAAGGCACTTTCCGTGTGCTCTGTGGATCTCTGATTCTGCCGCGTGTTTGTGCCGATTGGAGAGCGGAGTTCGGGTCCCCAGGTTCCTGGCTGCTTGATGGGTGCCCAGCCGAAGGCTTCAGACTGTCGCAGACATCCACCTCCCACTGCAAGATCGAACGAAAGAGTAGAATCTTAATTCATCTGGCCAAACATATCATAATTACAAGTGACAGTGGATGAAAACATATACTTAGCTTGATGAACAATTATGATAATGCATGCAAAGGGTTTTTTGGTTGGCTGTGATGCTTATTCCCCTCAGTCTAGCACTAGACATTTTCTATGCTTAAACCATGTTACTGCTTTAATACCATTGCTTTTGTTCTTGGTATATAAAGATAAAAATTGATGCAAAATATCAAAACTTAAGACAAGCACCAAAAGGACCCAGCTCATGGTAGTTCAAAATTTAAAATTGATTCAGAATATTTTGTAACAAGGACATATAGGATCTCATGCCCTCCCTCTCACCTGCTTTTTATTTTAAATAATACCAACACTTCCACCTTGAATGCCATTTAAGGTTATTTAGGATCTTGCCTCATCCCAACGATCCATTGTTCAGCAAGACAAAGCACTAACACTAATCATCAATGCATAATGTGTATTGATTTATGAACAAAAGGAGGCTGTATGGACAAAAAAAAGGACAACATGCTAACCTGACTAGAGTCAGGGAAGTCCTGTGTGGATGGATACCTTGCAAACTCAGAGACCTTAAGTAACTGCAAGGGTGGTCTGAAATTAAAACTCTAACTGAAAGGACCTCATGGTGGGTAATCACGTCATAGTCTGGCAGCTTCCCTGACAAAAGTCAATCTTTACTATGATAACATATCTTTGGATTATCAAAGGAATCTTCCTTATTTTGGAAACTCATACACAGGCATCACTCTGTGCTCTGCGGAGATCACAATTCCTTTCATTACTTTATTCAGTTCATTGTTGACTGGAAATTATCCTACATCAACCTATGGAAAAGAAGTATGTGCCTATCATTTTACTGTTGATCCAATCACAGAAGTTTCCACACTTTGCTTTCCCCTCTCTCCCTAATCAATTACCCATGTATTTCATTTAACACACGTAAGTATGCACTTTGCTTGTAACTTATAATATAAGGTGCATAATTATCATTCTCCTGTGAGTTCTATCAACCCATTAAGATTTTGCTCTCTGGCAATTGTCGACACTTTGGCTCAAATAAACGCACAAAACTTTTTCACAGCTTTGAACGTTTTTCACATTGATAGGAGAAAAGGTTCTTAGAAGGAAAAGTAGAATTGGAGGTGAGGAATATGAAACACATTAGTATCTTAGGTCATTTTCTTAGCAGAGGACAGACAACACATTGTTAATTAAGTGTCACCTGTGTGATTTCTGACAAAACATCCCAATGTAAGATGAGACACAGAGGCTTTTCCTGGGGTGGAGGGTCTGGTTATTGGGGCATGTGGAGTGTTCAGGGTGGCACCATTGTCATGGCAACAGAAGGTTATAAGGTCCAGGACCCACAGCAATGAAAACCTGGATCACAGTCCCCATCCTGGTACAATGTGCAGCCCAAGGAGGCTCCAGATCCTTAGCTGGAGAAGATGGAGACCCAGATTCCTTTGGAAACTGAACAGTAAGAGGGATCTTAAAGGAGTAGCAGGGTGCCTTCTGGAACCCATGTCCTGTTGACTTCCAGGGGTTCAGGAGTCTGGGTCAATTGTGCACTTATACTCACTCTGCGGCCATGGTATAGGTGAGATAAAAGATGAGTTGCAAGAATAAAATTGAGTAATAAAGTGCTTAATTCACCCATCTGTCAGCTCCTCTCTGTTCCCTGTGCGGAGTTCTGTAAAGACAGCTCCAAGTCACCAGGGAAAAGCCTCAGAGCCCTGTTATTGCTTGTTCTGTGACCCCTGTGATGCTGCACTTCAGACTCACATACACAGTGTGATATGCTGAGACCTCCACAGGTGAAGAAAAGGAGTGACAGCCTGAGATCTTAGGATTCCCACTGGTACATATAAGGACCCCTCTGGAAGCCTATCTCCAACTACCTGCCCTACCCTAACTGGGGTGTGATCACAGCAGGACCTCTAGGTGTTCTGCTGTCCCCAAAACTGTTCCTGCCTCAGGG
Organism: Lasiurus cinereus; assembly: GCA_011751065.1. NCBI lineage: Eukaryota > Metazoa > Chordata > Mammalia > Chiroptera > Vespertilionidae > Lasiurus > Lasiurus cinereus. Next base: position 7,486 of record JAAGEH010001156.1, read on the forward strand.
TTCTCCCTTCAGGTCCCACTTCCCAACACATGAAGGGAAGGTATGTGGGTGCAGAAGGCTGCCCCGCAGAGGAGGCTGACCTGGGGTTAATGGGTCTGACCCAAGCCAACTTCTCCTACCTGAGGAGATCTTCCTAAAAACGAACAGAGGTGTTGGGCACGAGTGTTGAACTGTCTACAGAGTCTGGAACAACTCTCACTGCAGGGTCTCCGGGAACCAGAGTCCTGATAACTGGGAACACAACTAGAGAACATCTTGAACTGTCAACCATCTCTTGCCAAGTGAGTGGCAGTTGCTAGAAACTGGGTGCTTGGTTACGGGGACACAAACTCAGGCATGTTAACTGAGTTCATTAAGGCTTATTTTTTTCATATGAAAGATGAGTTGCAAGAATAAAATTGAGTAATAAAATGCTTAACATAAAGAGATGGCATGTGGTGGGCACTCAATATTCTGGGTGTTCCAAGTTTTATTAGGAAGTGACCTCACTTCCTGGGATTGCCCCCTCCCCCAACTCCCCTCATCTAGTCCTGTGGGCTGCTGACTGCTTACCCACCTTCTCCATGGAATACCAACAGTGTACACAGTGACACCACCACACCTTCTCCACAGCCCCTAGAACAGTGGTTCTCAACCTTCCTAATGCCGTAACCCTTTAATACAGCTCCTCATGTGGTGGTGACCCCCAACCATAAAATGATTTCCGTTGCTACTTTGTCACTGTAATTTTGCTACTGTTATGAACTGTAATGTAAATATCTGATATGCAGGATGTATTTTCATTGTTACAAATTGAACATAATTGAACATAATTAAAGCATAGTGATTAATCACAAAAACAATATGTAATTATATATTGTGAAATATTTATTTCTAATTACAAATAAATGAAATTTTGTCTTGAATCATGGTGTAGCATGGGCAACAGTCTTCATATAACAACAGTAAACTACATTGCTACATTTTGCTATACCAAGGAGCCATGTGTTGGTTCCTAAGACCATAGGAAATATGTGTTTTCCCATGGTCTTAGGCGACCCCTGTGAAAGGATCGTTCGACCCCAAAGGGGTCGCGACCCACAGGTTGAGAACTGCTGCCCTAGATCTGTGTGCAGCATCTCAGATTTGAGGAGAAAGACCTACGCTCAGACTCAACCCTTCATTCTTACCTCTCAATATATATTGCTCATTAGTATTATAAATACACTAGAGGCCCAATGCGAAAAATTCGTGCAAGGGGCTTAGCCCTCACAGCTGCTCACAACAGCAGCCGATACTCGCAGCCCTGTCTTCATCCTGAATGTCATCTGGACAGTCATTCAGTTGTTTGGTCTAATTAACAATTAGCTCTTTATTATATAGAATACGTATGTTAGTAATCATCAGGTGGAAATACAAAGTGTAACATCAACAAAACAATGTAAAGCATTAAGTTGTTAACAGGAATTGCCGAGGGCCTTCCAATGCTCTATTTCTCCATTTAATAATAAATGCATGAACTTAACTAATTTCTGGATAGAAAGATAAAATATTGCAAAAGCACATGTTCTCCTGAATTAATCTAAAATTTACTTATTTGAAGTAAAAATCATAACGGTGTTTTGGGGAAACAAAAACTGTTCTAAATTTTATCTAAAAATAAATATGCAAACAAATCAGGAAACAGTTGAAAAGAATATAAGAAGGGGACTCGCTCTATCAAATAGAAAGGATTCTCAATCAGCGAGGAATGGGTGCTAGAGTGAGCAGGCCATGGGAGCTGGGCAGCTACATCAGGAACAGGGCCGAGCACACGTGGAACTGAATGGATCATTATGGGGGCCCTTTGGCAATAAATAGCACTGGGACAGCTGCTCAGTTATTGTGGAAAAAACTTTATTTATTTTTTAAAAATATATTTTATTTATATTGTACAGAGAGGAAGGAAGAGGTATAGAGTTAGAAACATCGATCAGATGCCTCCTGCATGCCCCCCACTGGGGATGTTCCTGCAACTAAGGTACATGCCTTTGACTGGAATCAAACCTGGGACCCTTCAGTTTGCAGGCTGATGCTCTATCCACTGAGCCAAACCAATTAGGAGATTGAGGGGAAAACTTTAGATCAATATTTCAGATCTTACATTAAACATTTAAATATATTTTCAATTAATATATTTTACTGTGTCCTCCTTTTGAAAATCTAATTCAGGTGGAATGAAAAATTTAAAAATAAAAAATGAAAGAATATAAATAGGCTCTATTTAATTCCATGATAGAGAGATAGAGAACACTGCACATGTTGATGTCTTTTTTTTGGGTGAGATGTAAAGAGAAAAAAGGTCAGACCTATGAAGTCTTGAGCAAAGAGCCTTGCAGACAGAGAAGTGTGTGTGCAAGGCCCTGAGTTGGTGAAGAGCTCACTGGGTTGAAGGAATGAAATAGGGCCAGTGTGGCTGGAGGATAGAGGAGAGTGTGAGACAGGAAGTTGTGCGGGCCAAAGGGGTCCTGAGCCTGCAGAGTCTTGTTCAGGCTGTAAAATGTATTCCAAGTGCAATGAGGCCTTTTAGAGGATTTTAAGTGAAAAACATTTAGCAACTATCTTTCTGTTTGTATCTGACAATAGTACTTTAATAATCAGATATGGCTGTTGCATCTTTGATCAGATGTTTTTTCAGTGCCTATCACTTTTTATTATGTTTTATTAAGATATGTTTTTAAATTTTAGAATATTTATTCCTAGGTTTAATTTTCTAAAAAACCTACAACATCTGAGAAATTTATTTTTTAATTTTTAATTTAAGTATAGTTGATATACCAACTTATGTGGTTACTAGTGGCCCAGTACACAAAATTTGTGCATGGGAGTGTTGTGTACCTCAGCCTAGCCTGCACCTACTAGGATCTGGGACTCCTCATAGGATGTTCAACTGTGGGATAGGGCCTAAATCTACAGTCGGATATTCCTCTTATAATCTGGGACCACTGGCTTCTAACTGCTCACCTGCCTGCCTGCCGGATTGCTCCTAACCACTCTGCCTGCCAACCTGCTTTCCCCCAACTCTCCCCCCACCTCAGGCCTGATCACCCCCAACTGTGCCCCTCTGCCAACTTGCTCACCTCCAACTGCCTCTCCCCCAACCCCGACACTGGCCTCCTCATCCCCTACTAATCCTCCCTGCTGCCCTGCTTTCCCCCAATTCCACTCCCACCCCACCCAGCCTGCCTGATCACCCCCAACTGACCTTCCCTCTTGGCCTGATCCTCCCCTAATTGCCTTTGCCTTGACCCTGCCATCATGGCTTTGTCCAGAGGATGTTCGGAAGGTTTCTTGAAAGATCTCCTGGTCTGACTAGCATACGTATTACCCTTTTATTAGTATAGGTATTGTTTCAGGTGTATGATATAGTAACTCTACCATTTTATCACCTCACCAATTCTTATAATCAATCTGTCACCATGCAAACTTATCACTATATTATTAACTAAACTCCCTTTCCCCTTTTCACCCATCCCCCACACCGTCTCTTCTGGTAACTATCTCTCTCTCTCTCTCTCTCTCTCTCTCTCTCTCTCTCTTTTATTGAGTCTGTGTTTCCTTTTGTTTTTAGAATCTACATATAAATAAAATTCTGTGGTAATTGTCTTTCGCTGCCCGAGTTAGTTCACTTAGTGCAGTGGTCGGCAAACCACCACTCGCTAGCCACATGCAGCTCTTTGGACCCTTGAGAGTGTCTCTTCCACAAAATACCACAGCCTGTTCGAGTCTATTTTGAAGAAGTGGCAATCAAAGAAGTTTAAAAAAAAGTTGTCTCTTAAAAGAAATTTCAATCATACTGTTGGTATTTGGCTCTGTTAACTAATGAGTTTGCCAACCACTGACTTAGTATACTCTCTAGACGCACCCATTTTGTTGCAAATGGTAAGATTTCCTCCTTCTTTATGGTCCAGTAATATTCCATTGTACATATGCAACACATCATCTTCACCTGTCGATGGACACCTCGTTTACTTTTGTATCTCGGCTGTTGCAAATATGCTGCAGTAACATAAGGGCAAAGCATAGAATTAGAGCTTTTAGAAGCTCTCCTAATATTAAACCATACTTGTGTTCCAGTATAAACTAATGAAGTAAATATACTAATGTTTTATTTAGGCTTCTGTAGTCATATTTATTAATAAGTTGGTCCACAGCTGGGTTTTTTGTATGTGCCAAACTTACTTTTTAGTATGATATCCATTGCATTAACTTCCATATTAAATTTGCATTCAGATATGTTTATTTTCTACTATTTGGATTTTGTTGAATTTTCTTTAATATCCTTAAATATACAATGTAAAGAAAGTAAAAATCACTCCAGGTCCTATTTACATTTTGGTGAAAATTCTTCCAATTTTGTTTTCTTACTATATTATTTCTATTCACTCAATGTGCTGGTGAACATACTCTGTAAATATTTTCTTCATTTTTAATGGCTGCATGCTATTACATTTTATGATTGCATCAGATATATTTTAATCAATATTGTGATGATAATATTTAGCTTTTTTCCTGTTTTCCCTACTATAGAAAATGAATCAGTAAATGTCTTTGTACATCATATTTTGATATATTTTTAGATACATTCAAAGGGAAGCAAACTTCATTTTTATACATATTGCCAGAGTGTCACTCTGAATGAATCAGAGCAGCATGCCATTGGGTAAAGCCAGCATCCACTCTATTCTATCCACTGGAATTTTGTCTCTCAGGGCCAGACTGTAAAACAAAGGCACCAACTCAACAAATTCTTTCAATGTCAACTTACAAATGCATTCATTTGCAGAACATGCCAGGTACTTCTCTGTGCACTTGAAGAAAAATGTCAAGGGAAATCTCATGGTCCTTGCCCGCAGTCAAAGATTCAAGCAATTGCTTTTGATCCACAGTTTATTGATACATAATGGGTCTCTACTCCTGCCCTGGGCACCCAGGTTCAGAGCTACCAGACATGGTAAAAGTTGGATCCCCAGATCTTCTGGGACCAGGTCATAAACTTGTGCAGAGGGGAAATAACAGGACTTGTTAACATGGATTATCTATGATCCCAGAGATAAAACCCAGCTCCATGGAGCCCCCAGGGAAAGGAGGAACTAGCCTGAGAAGGACCATCAACAGCACCACCAGGTTAGTTATGAGACTGCCTCAAGGCTCCCATCTGTGTCCTCACTAATGCAGCTCCAGGGAGGTTCAGCTTCCTCCTCCCTCCAGGTTTCTTGACTCAGATGCTGCATTAATCACTAGGAAGGTCTCTGCCATCCAGGTCAACCCACTTAGTGGGTAAAAGTTGAATAATTTGGAAGGTCTCTCAGAAAACCTGTTTCCCATCCCAGACATGGGTCGTCACAGGGTGAAAGAAAATAATGGGTAGGGAGGTGGGTGGTTGCTCTTTTTGTTTTCTTGGTTCAGGGCTCCATAAATCATATGCCTCAATTCATGACACCTGATCACCACCATTCCTTGCAAGATACCTTCTTAATATTATTGTATTTTATTACATCTAATCTCCATTCCCTTCTTCTCCCTTCACAAAGGTAGACACTTAAAAATAGGTATGTGCACTTGAATAATTCATGTCTTTGTATGTTTGTGTATTTTATAGACACACAGTGTTGTGCTATAAATTCCATAGTGTTTCTTACTTTCCATGCTAAAACTATAATTTTTATGATCCACTCGGCTTGCTCTGTGGATACACAAATCCCTGCTTCTTTTATTTTTTTTCAAACCATTCTCTCTACACACAGATGAATTTTCTTAGTCTAAATCAAACCCTATCAATTTCTTGCTCAAAGGATTTAAAGGACTTCCCATTACAATTAAAAAAAAAAAGAATCTAGCTTATGAGGTCTACTTGTCAGCTCCTACACACATCTCCAATCTCAACCAGTGTCTTTCTCTTTCTTCTGCTCTCCACACTTCAGCCATACTGGCTTTCACTCAGTTTATGGAATTCACAAAACTCATCTCAGTGTCTTTGCCTTCTCCCCCTCCCCCACCTCATTTCTTGGAAGGGCTTCCTCTTTCTCAGACTTCAAGCTCTCTTAACTCTGGACATTGGTGCAGCCCTTTTGGAAAGACATTGGCAATACTAGTCATCTAGAGCAAGGCTCCCTAGAAGCAGTGACTCCTGGGAACTGGGATAGAGTTTAGTGAAAGAGTGACCTCAGAAGGAGATGGAGGGAGGTGAGCAGAAATGTGGACTCAGCACATTAAGTTCAACCTAGTCCTGACCGGGGATCTGAAACAGGAATTGTTCCCATTATTAAATGAGTCCCATTGGAGGTAAGGAGCCAGGTTTGTCTACCCAGTGCCAATCATCATTGGCCTCTGGCTGAGCCTACATCTCAGGGCAGTGGAGGGGGAGTGCCTACACCCTCTGGACAAGGAAAGGGTCTTGAGCAGCCAACATCCAAGAGGCTGGGAGGTGGAGATGACTGAATCAGTCAGTGAAGTGCACCCACTAGTAAAACCTAAAGTGTGCGCGGCCTTCCTGCTAGAAATTCATTCTTAGCAACATACTCTAGAGAACCTTCATTTACATGCCCATGAAAAAGGATACAAGAAGTTTATCTCAGCATTGTTTATGATGGTGGAAAACTGGAGATAACCTAAATGTCCTTCAACAGGAGAATATAGTAATCATAGTAAATACCTATTAAAGCGGTAAAAGTAGTGGACTGGATGGAGCATGTGTAGCAACGTGGACAAATCTCATACAGCATGATCTGAGTAAAATTATAGCATGATCTTTCAAGTAAAATTATAGAAACCTACCTAAGGACAAGCACAAAGTGGATGATAGTAACTAGCTCTAGGGAAGAAAAAACTGGGATGGAAATAGGAGTTCAACTGTCTCCCAACTGTAACCCTAATGTTCTATTTAAAGACACACAGAAATGGCAGCATTTTAAGATTCAGTAGTAACACAGGTGATCATAATTTATTCTACATATATTTTATTCTTTTACATTTAATCCATAATATTCACACTTTAAAAATTACAAAAAATACTTATATGACTATATGTACATCTACAGTGATACTCTTGTTTTTCCTGTTACCATTTTACTTGCAAATAACAATAGAAGAAAGTACACAGATGATCCATTTTTTTTTTTAGGCTCTATCACAGCATTTTGGCATGTTCCATTATGTCACATGAGTTTGTTAGCCATGCTGTTCATATATAATACAATTAACATTGCATGAGGATGTTTATGTCAGTGGGAAAATACTCATTAAAAGGCTGTTGTTTCTAAGATGGAATTGACAGGGTAAAGTTTGGGAACCCACTTATCCAGCTTGTCTCTTTGCTATCTATCCTAGCAAATATTTCCAGTGGTCCATTCCTATCCAGTGATGGTGATCTGAAGAACCAGGTTCATGCTCTTAGGGCCTATATTTGGACACAGAAGGGTTGCTTTTTCCCCTGTGTCCCAGCCAAGGAAATGTTATTTAAAAAGTGATCAGTTCAAGCTTGAGAATGCCTATGTTAAAGGTTTTCCTACAGCTATTCTTATGCTCTTTGGATTTAGCACAATTATATATGTGAATATTCAAATATGTAAGAGCATATTTA
>JAAGEH010001158.1:0-10979 GCA_011751065.1 Lasiurus cinereus
GTGCACGAATTCATGCACCCGGCCTCTAGTTCCAACCATAAAGGATAAGGAAACCCCTTTCCCAAACAGAACCTCGCAAATATTTGAGGCCAGCATCCTCCTCGCTCCCTCACCTCATTCTTCCTCTCTAAGGCAGTTCCCCTGGTCCCCTGCCCCTGTCTCTCCAGGGTGGTTGTTTCTGATGCCCAGCGGGATGGTGGCCTCCGTGGGTACGTTCCCGAGGCTCCCTTCAGACCCTGACTGCTGCCAGGCCAGCCTGCTGGGCAGACTGCAGCTCAGAGCAAGCGCCAGAGGGGAGGGTTTTCTAAGCTGCAGGGTCTCTCAGTCGCACACAGTGTGGAGCACAGGCCCAGGGCTCCCTCCTCTAGCTTTACCATCTTTCTCTTCCTTCTGACAAGAGCGTTAGGGGAGAAACTCGCTCTTTGGTACATGTGTGCTGATCTAAATAATTGCTCATTTAAAAGGGCCAATAATTCACAAAAATGTAAAAAGCGTCACATTAAAAACCAGCCTGGGACCCCACCCTGCCGAAATAAGGGTGGTAGACAATGCCGCTCACCATGAACAAAGACAGGGGTAAAATGGGATCCATAGCTGTTCAATCCTATGTCTGCATATTTGTATGTTTAGGCGGAGTTACAAAGGGATGGGTACCCAGTTGTCAGTGATGATGTGACTTTTCATAAAGAGAAGGCGCTGCGTCCATAGTGTGTTCCCCCACGAGTCCATGTCTGTGTCTGTATCAAGACGGTCAGAGAGGGCCGAACACCCACCGTGGCAATGTGCGTCTCGACAGGAGGAAGGAAGACGCACATCCGAACCTTAGGTATTTGGCTCTGACGTGTTGGGTTGAATTTCACGTAGTTAACCCACCTCAGTAAGGGGGTGACCGTTCCCCCCACATTGTCTGGGGCCCAAGCGTTGATTTCATGGTCTACCCCTCCTCACCAACCCAGAGACCAGTTCTGTAGGCTCTGCCTTCCAAACACATCCCAAGGAGTCCACTCCTCCCCTCCTGCCCCACCGGTGCCTCGGTTCAAGTCCTAAGGCCATTCTCTTGGATGATGGACCCCCACCTCCACCACCCCACTCATGCCCCACCCCCAGGCTTTTCTCCGGGCGGAAGTCAGAGTGTGTGCCTCCCAGTGCAAGCCATCTGGTAGCACTGCCTGCCGGACAGTATTGGTGTCCCTGGGCGATCTGTAGAACCCCGCCTCTCTGTCCTGTTCCCCCAGCCCTGCGTGGTCAGGCCTGCGTCCCCGTGCCACGGCTCCCTCTGCTGCAGGCACGCTGGCTCTTGCCGGTTCTAGAATCTAACCTCGACCTCCTGGTTCCTAGGTCGATGCTCCATCCCTGAGCCATGCCGGCCGGCCGGGTGAAATGCTTTTAAAACAACCACCACATAAAACAGACCGAAGGTTCCTTAGAAATCATTACCAATGTGAAGCTTTGAGTGAGTTTCTCAGGAACTTCCCACGAGTAGCTCATTCCCTACACAGACACATTCACTCGAGCGACTGGAGATTTTAGCGCGCGTCCCTGGGCTGAGAGCCGAAGGCTCCTACACTGGCTGCTCTGTGCAGAGGTCAATACACCTCCCCTCCCTGCTGGGTCCTTCCTGCGACCTGGTCATGCCTGACCGGCACGTGGGATTCACTGTATGAAGCCAGGAAGGAGGCTGGGAGAGGTTTGTTTTTTTTTTTTTAATTGATTATTTACAGAGAGGAAGGGAGAGGGATAGAAAGTCAGAAACATCGATGAGAGAGAGACATCGATCAGCCGCCTCCTGCACGCCCCACAGTGGAGATGTGCCCACAAGTAAGGCACATGCCCTCGACCGGAATCAAACCTGGGACCTTTCAGTCCACAGGCCGCCGCTCTATCCATTGAGCCAAACAGGTCTTAGCTTACATCCTATTTTAATGGGTTGAGCCCAAACCTTGTAAAAGCGCTTACCCGCTTGGAAACCATCCCCGCTAGGATGGGTTGAAAACATGCTGTTTAAAAAGTTCGCTTCTGAGAACTAGAGTTCAAGTCCATCCCTGTCTCGGAGCCAAACTCCACCTCCGATTTCTCCTCCGTGAACTTCCGACGAGGGGGTCTCCCACGCGCCCCCAGCCTCAGGGGTGGCTGGGTGTTAGGATGATTTTCAACACCGTGAACCCCTGTTAGAGGACAGGATGATTTAAACGTGGCGATGCAGCTGAAACCCACTTATACACAGGAAGGCTGAGAGGAGCCGGTGTGAGGCCCACATCTGGCCATGGATCAGAAACTTGAAGTTCGTTGGAATCCTTTGGCATACTAGGATTGCTAAGGTTTCCCCCCTAAGCGAATCATTGGACAGCTTTGAGAAGAACTTTGATCTGAATATTGGGAGAGTCTTAATTTTCTACTAAGGGGCAGGCGGTCCAGTCATTCAGCAATTTCCGCTCCATCCTATGCCGTGGGCGAAAGCTGGGACCTGCCATCTCCTCTCGTGACCTTGTCTTCGAAGACGTGGCGTAGACTCCAGGATATTGTCACCATCTGACTCTGACTTTCATAGGGAGCTTCCAGGTTTTCGCTGTCTCAGACAGAATTATCCTTAATACGATAGTCATATTATCTTGTAGAAAGCTCCAGAAGGGCAGTTCCCAGCTAGAGGGAGGTGGTGCCACGTGGAGCACCCATAGCTTTCCCCAGCACCTCTGGCTCCGGGTTCCAGCTCCCAGGAATTGGGTCCATTGATGGGTTACTTGACTCTCCTGTCCTCCGACCACATCCAGAGGGAGGGCGCCCCCTCCTCCGGGGCTCTGCAGCCCGTCCTCCCCCTCAGCCTCTGTGTGTGGAACAGCCCACATCCCCACGGATTCCAGCTCCCTCGGGATCCCCACCCTCACCCCAGAGGTGCTGCTCCCCGACGGGAGTCAAACCCGGTTATGCTAGAAAAATGGGTTCCGGGTGGGTCCCTGTGAGCCTCGTGGCCTTCAGGAAAATGCGCCTGTGGGCATGCGCCGACCCCTCATGGTGGGCTCATTTGGTCTCCAGTCCACCTGTTGGTACCCAGGACCCGTGTCTCAGCCAGGCCGGGGCCTGCTGGAAGGAGGAGGAAGACGCAGGCCGCCCTCTTCCTGTCCTTTGCAATTCTAGACAGCGGAGGGAGGGGCTCGGCCAGCTTCCCACGACCTGATGTGCCTCTCCGCCCCCCACCTCGCCGGCAGGACCAGCATCAGCTCAGGGACAGCATGGAGGAGGCAGGAAGGAGGATCGGGGAGGTACACCGGATGGGGCGATGCCGCAGCAAGATGGCCCCGCACGTCTCCTGTGTCCTGACCCAGGCGACCGTGAGGCCAGAGGAACCTTGGAGGAAAGGGTCCAGTAGAACTTGGCGCTCCATTTCGGCAGTGCCGTGGGTCATCCGGGCGAGACGGGGGACGGGTGTTGGGATGGACAGGTGTGGAGGAGCTCGGGCAGCCGTGGAGCCATGGGTGTCAGAGGCCGGGGACTCTGTGGGTGTGAGTGTCCTTCCCCGGAGGACACGGGCGGATCAGCCAGGCCTGGCCGCTGTGCCTGCAGGAGCTCCTGGTCCAGCCTCCCTCACCGGGATGGATGCAGTGGCATCTTACCTGGGGTCGCCCAGCTGCCCTCTGTGCTGGGCAGAGAGGACGAATGGCGGAGGGGAGGTGCTGGAGAGGGGCCTGGAAGGAGGTGTGCACCGTGTCCCCTCCTTCTGGGACCTTTGCAACACACCAGGCGATATGGGTCTTGGGGGGGTCTTTGCAGGGCGTCCCTACACGTTTCCTTGGACGGGGTGGAATACCTCTCCTTTTCAGCTTTCCGAATGAATGTGCTGGTCTCTTTCTCTAATGACACATCCAGCAAATCCGCATCAACCTCCACTCCTCCCCGCGGTGGCTGAATTGCCCGGCGCAGCATCTACACCTTCCGTTGTGGCTCCTCATTGATCACCCTGGGTCTCTGTGCAGAATGAGCATGCGCTCCTGTGTTTTGTAGCATCTCTATGCTTCCTTTAAAAAAAAAAAATTGAAATTGATTTTAGAGAGGGTGGGGGAGAGAGAGAGAGAGAAACATCAATGATGAGAGAGAATCGTGGATGGGCTCCCTCCTGCTCACCCCACTCTGGGGATCAAGCCTGCAGCCGAGGCCTGTGCCCCGACCGGGAATGGAACCGAGACCTCCCGGTTCATGGATTGATGCTCCATCACTGAGCCACGCTGGGCGGGCTCTGCACTCTCTTTCTGTTTTTGCCCAACGCAGTTAGTTGTTTGTTGTTGTTTGGACTGTGCTTCCTCGAGGAAGACGTTCCATCAGGAGGCTGGGGCGTCCTCCGGCGGGAACATGCCAGCACATATTTCCGGAAGTGCTCAGGTTCAGCTGGGTCAGCTCTCCTTTCCGCCTTTCGCATGTTTCCAGGTAAAGGACGCTAATCCGTGGCGTTGGGGACGTCCACGGTCAGGCGGCCTCCGTCTTCTCCGAGAAACCTAACCTGCCGTCGCCTCTCCCCCGTGTCGGAGTTGTTGGCGTGGTGTATGCCGAGCAGGCCTGCTCGGGGTGGAGGGGGGCGGCCAGCGACAGCTTCGCCCAGGCCCAGGGGCCCGGGGCAGCGGGAGCACGGAGCTCTGAGGACGAAGCCTCCATCGGAGACGCTCGGCGAGCGGTTGCATAACTCGCCGTCCAGCGGTCAGCGCGCTGCCGCCACTTTGTGACATATTTGAACTTCTCCCGTGTTTACAGAAACCCCAGCCAGAAAGACTCATGGTCCTGGCAGCCGATGAAAGCCATTTACGTCGGGCTCCTGACACCGTAATTAAATGTGAGAGCATTCCGCCTGCCCTCCGGGGGCGAGGGCCGGGCGGGAGCTGGCAGCGCGTCCTCGCCGTCTAGCTTGGGTTCGGGGGCCTCCCCACCCGTCCCCCCGGATTCCAAAGAAAGCTTTGATTTGTAAATGGCTGGGCTGCGCGGTGCCTTCCAAAACATATCTTCGCGAGGTATGAGCTAACAAAATAAATGAGAGAAAATTGGATTAATTTTAATAATTCTGCTGCTTTGATTCCAGACCCTTGAACACCTACAAAAACAAAGTCGCTCCTAAAAGCGCGGCCGCGCCTCCGGGACACTGGGTCCCTCTGTTCCTGTCCCGGAGCAGCCAGACGCGTATTTTTAGAGGGAAGGAGGCCCCCCCCGCCGGGAGCCGCCGAGGGCACCCGGGAAGCCCTGGCGAGGTCCCGGATGGAGGAGCTGCTGGGAGCTTTCAGAGCGAATGAATTCCTCTCCAACCGTGTGTTCTGCAACCAGATCCAGGCCCTCTCTGTGAGGGATGGTTCTCATGTGAAATAACATGGAAACCCAGCAGCAAATGGGGCTCCATGTAGATGAGTGTTTTGCACGGGGAACGGGGTTCTATTGAGAATTGCAGTCAGGAAGGGGGGCGAGAATCAGGCGCAGAGCGTCAGCCAGAGACGTTCTGGATGACCGTCCTCCGATGCGGGTCAGAGAGACGTGCGTCGCCCCGCCGGCTCCCGCCTCTCCCTTTCGGATCTTGGGGAAAGGACGGGAGCCTGTCTGAGCCTCAGTCTCTTTCTCTGGAACAGGGCGGGGACAGCGTGTCAATCCTCGGGCGATGGAAACGGAAAGAAGGAGCTCAGGCCATCAGTTCACTGCGGTTGGTGGGGGGTGACACGTTAGCGGTGGGTATCCTTGCTGTCCCAACCAAGGCCGGTCCTCAGACGAACCTGAACAGAGAAGGTGTTTCCCGGGGAATGGTTTGCCGAGTACTTTTGGAGGAGCTGCCAGGGACAGAGACCCACTGGAATGTTGATTCTAAACTCAGATCCCGTGTCTTAGAAGCTAGAGCAACCGTGACACCGGCCCCTGGATTCCGGGGACAGGTCCTCGTGACGGGCTAACGATGGATTGTTGGTCTGGGATGGACGGCAGCTGTCCGCCAGCTCATCCGCAGAGGCTGGATGCTCGGGTAGGAGCGACCACAGGCAGGACATAGGTGCGAACCCTCGTTATTTTTAGCATGCCCTCTCTGCCACCTCCGAGAGGTGTTTTTTTTTTTTTTTTTTAAAGAACCGTAGGCCATATTTCAGGGAGGGGACCTGGAAGTGTGCGATGCAGTGGAATTTAATGAAATGATTCGAGTGGAAAACCCGTCTCACCCGGACACAAAGCCTCCTTTGATAAACCCCGTCGCGCAGCCCAAGTGGCTCCCACCTAAGAAATAACTCCCGCCGCTCATATGGAACAACTCACTTCTTCCCCAAACATCTTTCACATCCAAGGGAAACAGTTTCCTGGAGCCGGTGCCTTTTTGTTGTTGTTTCACGGCCATTCCGCTGGTATCCGCACGGATTGTCAGGGGCGAGAGGTGCTGGTGCATTCCTACCGAAAAGTCGCCAGAGAATAACACCTTTGTCCTGGGACTGGCTCGGAGCAGAGCGACACAAACAAGAAGGCGCTCAGTCCTTTTGTCTGGTCTGCGGCTGATTTATGAGCCGGGACCCGTATTGCACTTTGACAAATGCCTGGGGAGCATTTGATCGAACTTCCGCATTGTCACAGGGAGCTACGTGGAGATAATGGCTTGATTAAAATGAGATGTTTTGACATTCCGGGCCCGCACTCCAGCCTGATAATTAAAAAGAGGGGGTGCGCTTTCCCGTGGCCACGTCCGTTTTATCTCTCTCTCCCGCGGAGCCCTTTATTGATTGGAACTTTTCCACGATCGTTTGTCACAGGGCGAAGAAGAGAATCCGGTTTACGTATGGATTTTTAATTTATGGCATCCCTTTCTGGGCGATGCCAATATAATCCATCTTTTCGAGCGTTAGTAAGTCAGGACCAAACCTTTTATTTAGTAAATTTATGGACACAGTAAGAAATAGAAAACCGAAAACGCCTATTTTGTGAAGGCCGTTACTTCGCAAGTAAATCTTTCCTTCCAGTGGAGAGGAAGTACAAATCTTATCGCACACGTCTTAATTTATATTTTGCCGATGTTTGCATATAAAACAGGCCCGACTTCTACCACTTCTTAAAAAGCACACCTTTTTTTTTTTTTTTTTTGGTCTCATAGGTTATTCATAGAGAGAGGAACTCCATATGATGAAAAATTAGTAACGTTTAGATTCAGGCACGTCCGTAATAGGAAACTCGTCATTTTCATCTGGCGCTCTTGGTAGTTATTACGCAGAACCCGAATTACACCCCTGCGTACTGAGCGCTCCGCCTGACGACAGGACTCATTATCGCATCTACCCACAGATAATCTGAAGTTCATTCACACCCTTATTATTTTTTTTTTTAAATCCTCACCCGAGGATATGTTTTCCATTGGTTCTAGAGAGAGAAGGAAACATTGATTGGTTGCCTCACCCTCGTGCCCCAACCAGGGCCCAGGCCGGGGCGGGGCCTGCAACCGAGGTACATGCCCTTGACTGGAATTGAACCCGGACCCTTGGGTCCCCAGGCCGACTCTCTATCCATGGAGCCAAACCGGCTAGGACTAGTTCCCCACTTCATGGATCATGATGAGAAGAACTCTTACCACTTTCTTAGCAACTTTCAAATATGCAGTATGGTACGGCCCAGGACCGTCACCACACTGTCCATTCCACCCCCAGGCTTACCTGTCTCATCACTGCACGCTCGACCCTTCTTCCTTCTGCCCGCCCCTCTCCTCCTGCCTCTGGCAGCCACCCATCTGTTCTCGGCATCTGTGAATGTGCTGATGTTTTGTAGATTCCACCTACAAGTGAGAAATCATCTCCTACATGTTACCTTCCTCGGTCTGAGTGGTTTCTCTTAGATCAGTGGTTCTCAACCTTCCTAATGCCTCGACCCTTTAAGACAGCTCCTTATGTGGTGGTGACCCCCAACCATAAAATTATTTTCGTTGCTACTTCATCACTGTCATTTTGCTACTGTTATGAACTGTCATGTAAATATCTGATAGGCAGGATGTACTTTTTGTTGTTACAAAGTGAACATAATTAAAGCATAGGGATGAATCACAAAAAACAATATGTAATTGTATATTGTGAAATATTTATTTCTCATTACAAATAAATGAAATTTTGTCTTGAATCGTGGTGTAGCATGGGCAACAGTCTTCATATGACAACAGTAAACGACATGGCTACACTTTGCTACACGGAGGAGCGGTGTGTTGGTTCCTAAGACCATGGGAAATAGGTGTTTTCCAATAGTCTTAGGCGACCCCTGTGAAAGGGTCGTTCGACCCCCAAAGGGGTCGCAACCCACAGGTTGAGAACCGCTGTCTTAGATTAATGCCCTCAAGGTACACCCTGTGGCAAATGGCAGATTTCCTTCTGCTTATGGCTGAACAGCATTGCACGGTACGTGGGCACCACGGTTCCCGGACCTGTCCACCTCTGGGTGGGCACTGGGCGGGCACTCCGGCCTTGGCTGTTGTGAGTGATGCCGCATGAACTCCTGCGTGCAGATGTCTTTTCCAGACCGCCCGGTCATTCCCGGGAAGTAAGGACCAGGGCGGAGTAGCTGGCTCAGAGGTTCTCCTTTTAATTCTCCGAGGAGCCCCCACACTGTTCCCACAGAAGCTGCGCTGGCCTACGTTCCCGCCAACAGTGCCCGCGGGTTTCCGATCCTCCGCACCCTCACCCTCACTGGCCATTTCTTTGTCCTGCCAAGAGCCATTGGAACGGGTGTGCGGACTGCCTCACTGTGGTTTTGCTGTGCTTTGTGCGGGCGATGGATGATGTCATACCCGTCTCCACATTCTTTTCCGTCCCGTTGGGGGGAAGGCCAGCGCCCACTCTTGCCCTGAACTACCTGTTTGCTTATGGGATGGGTTTCGGTCCCTGTGTCCCACTCCTACCGTCTCCCTGGGCTGACCGTCTGCCATGGACGCGGAGACGGAACCGTCTTGCGAAGCTGATCGCAATGCTCTGCTGCGGTGTTTGCCAGCTGGGGTGCCTTTGCTTCTACCCTCAGGGCCCGTGGGCAGTGTCTGAAGGCAGTTTGGGTTGCTATGCCCAGGGGAGGGGTCCTCCTGGCACCTAGAAGCCAGGGTGCCTGCAAACAACCACAGAGCCAGGCCCCCACAGCAAAGACTTACTGAACCCCGTGTATCCATAGTGCCAAGGCCGAGGCCCCTGCAGTCCACTCCAAGTAACCCCTTTGCGCTTCTGGGATTTGCTCCTAAGTACATCCCGGTCAGCTCTCCTAAGGCACGCGTTGGTTTTCAAAAATCCCATGCGTCTTATAATGGATGGGCAAGGCTGTCGGATGGCTAGTTTTGTTCGGCAGATTTCTTCCCCAGTGATAGCTGAATCCTGGTGAGCTTTACATGTCACCGTCCACAGCCATGGCGTGATGAAGTGTGGGCACGTGCCTGCTCTGATCCTCCCTTCCCTTGGCATGAGTTGATGTCGGTGTGGGCCTAGGCGGTGCTATTGAGGACAGTGTCATTGCCATAGTTACGAGTGGTGGGAATCAGCCAATCAGTGTCTAGCTTTGCGTCTACAGTCACTCCTCCTTGGCCAGGCCGGGATGGCTCAGTGGTTGAGCGTTGACCTATGAACCAGGAGGTCTCGGTTCGATTCCTGGTCTCAGGGCACATGCCTGGGTTGTGGCTTCCATCCCCAATGTGGGGCCTGCAGGAGGCAGCCGATCGGTGATTCTCTCTCATCATGGATGTTTCCATCTCTCTCTCTCCCTCTCCCTTCCTCTCTGAAATCAATAAAAATACCGTATTTTTACGGCCTGTAAGACGACCCCCAGCTTTTCCAGTTAAAATATAGAGTTTGGGATATACTCCCCCTATAAGACGACACCTGGCGTCTAAGACGACCCCCGACTTTTGAGAAGATTTTCCTGGGTTAAAAAGTCACCTCATACGCCGGAAAATACGGGTATATATCAAAAAAGAAATACAGTTACTCCACCATAGTGTGCCCACTCTCAGGTAAGAAGCAGCATTCAGTGTCTGCAACGATTTTATGCTTGATTTCACCTTAAAATAGTTCCTCTCAGGCCCAGCAGTGGGGCATAGTGTGGTGGGATGTTGAAACGTGGAGCAGAGCGGTGGGTTTCTGCGTCTGGGAGGCCAGGCCTCCTGACTGAGCCCGGGGCTGTTCTCCTTGACGGGCATCCATCGCTTTAAGGTCAGGAGGGTGAGAATGCGCATGGTTTCCGCGTTAGGGAAATCCTCCGGTTTTTCTCCCGTGGATACGCACCTGGGGGAAGGTCACCACCGGCGTCTCCCGTTTCCAGGGAAATTTCCCTGCTGCCAGGTTTCATTTTGTTCCAGGCAGCCGCCCCGACCCCCAATGAAACCCCAGCCCACGGGGCGGCCGCCCAGCGCGGGGGAGAAGGGTCCCGTTCCCCGTCTTATCGGGGAGGGGGAATCTGTGTGTGTGTGTGTGTGTGTGTGTGTGTGTGTTCAGAGGGAAATGGGCTGTAATGTGTCCTGTCAGTTCTCCTCTGCGTTCGCAAGTGAGAAAGAAGCGAGGGCGTGAAAGGGCGGCCGTCCGGGGTGATTAGGAATGATCCGGATTAGCCGCGGCTTCCACGGGTCAGCCCCGGGGAGCCGCCGCCGCCGTGTTTCCCATCTGGTTCTGGTTTGCGCCAGCTCGCCAAGCCTGTGTAGCCCCATTGTGAGCGGGCTGCCCTGCGCCCCGAGACAAAAAGCCTCGCCCCCTCGCCCCCCTGCTCCCGAGGCCCCAGAATACTTTCAACTCCAATTTACAGATGAGGCGAGACCTGTTAGGCTAAGGGTCGCCGGAGGCCGGTGAAAAATCTCTGGGTGAACGTCCCCACTTTCTGGTTGCGAGAGAAAAGAGTGCAATAACGAGAGCTCCCCGCGCAGGCATCCCATAACATGGAGAGAGGCGGCGTGCGAGCCGCATTAATGGTTTCCATGCCCCGTGAAGAGCTGGGAACAGCTTGAAGTCGTAGGGAGTCAAATATCTCTGGTCCCGGCCCCCCCC
>JAAGEH010001160.1:0-10104 GCA_011751065.1 Lasiurus cinereus
GCACCGCCCTCGCCTGCTTCCGGGAGGTGGGCCGCCCCTCCCCCCCCCGCCCTCGAGAGCGGCTGGGGGGGGGGAGCTCCTTTTTATTTTCAAGTTTAAAAAAAAAAAAGTTTTACAGGGAAATTGAGGGCGCAGATGCCTCCCCCACCTGGCACAGAGTTTCCCCTATTATTCGCGTCCTGATGTTACCTATGAACCTATATTCATACTGAAGTTTGTTCAGATACTTCCTTAGCTTTTACCTATTGATGGTCCCATTTCTGATCCAGGACCCCATCCGAGGTACCACACTATACTTAGTCTCCTCTTGATTGCGGCTGTTTCTCAGATTTTCCTTGGTCTTGATGACCTTGACAGCTTGGGGGAGTGCTGGTCAAATCTTTTGCAGGACGCCCCACTGTTGGAATTTGTCCCATGTTTAGAGTGGGGTTCTGGGTTTTGGGAATGAATGTCCTTTACGGAGGTCAAGTGCTACTTCAAGGTACAGACGAGCAGCATGGTGTGTGGCTATTGCTGTTGGCCTGTATCACCCACCGGCTGAGGTTCCGGTCGTCGGATCCTCTATTACACAGTTGCTCACACTCATTCATTCACTGTTTGGAGGGCTGCCTACGTCCCGGGTTAGACACACGACGCCTGCTTCCACCTTCACCTTGCACAATACACGCTCTCAGTCAGCCCAGAAGCCGCCCGACCTGTTAAATTTCCTCATTCCAAGCTGTTCAAATGCTTCAGGAAAAATGACAGCACAAGTGGCACTGAACGTGACAGCTAACAGGTTGGAGCCTGTCTCCTGAACTAGATGAGCAGTTTTTCTGAGCTGCCCACCCCCCAGGCTCCGAACACACTGCCCAGTGTCGGTGTGAGGAGACGCGAAATGAGCAAGGAGGCTAGATTCATCTCATATTTAATACCGAAGCGCGGGAGTGATAGAGACAGGTAATTTTTCCTTCTTAACGAAAGGAAATAGTTATTAACTTTGTAAAAGTCAGAGAATACCAGTGTCCCTTTGATCCCATTCTGGAGTTTTCTACTGTCCACTGGAAACGGGGAAGGATGCACTTCTGAACCCCATTTCAGATCATTGGAAGTAGAAGACATGATCACACATATAATCATAAAAATCACAATTTAAAGGGTATTATCTCCCCCTGAACTCACAGCTCTTTTCTCCTGAGCCAGGAAAAATATTAAGAAAAAGTCAACATTATTTACAAACAAGATTTAATAACGCTCACAAGAATAGTTTGCCCCCAAGTAAGAAAACCACATATTGTTTTGTTTCAAAAGGATACAAATCTAGAGCCTGAAAAATCCAGCAGGTAAGCAGCCAGACTAGCGGTCTGTTTCTGGAACGGTCTGCTAGCCAGTGAGCAGGGTTCTGTCCAGGAAGGCTTGATCTTGGGGCGAGCGACCGGGCTATTTACATCCCGTGGTGCACTTCTGCCCTCTGGCCGCCCTCAGTACCGTCTGTTCATCTTCTTGAACTTCTCATAATGATAGTCGTCAGTGGCCTTCTCATTAGCGGGCCGCTTGCGGTTTGGGGGGGACCCTGTGAAGGAAGAGAGGAAGAGCTGTTTGCCACGCGGGAAGTCACCGACAGGCGACTTCCTCACGGGCAAGGACGTCTCCACAGGAGCTCCATTGCTACCTGGTGGACAGGAGCATAGTAGGGCCTCAGCAAACACTTGTTATTGAGTGAGTGAACACAGACATGCGGAGTGGGTGCCGGCCAAACTGTGCTGACCTCGGCATTCCACTAAGTGAACAGCAGCAGCCACACTTCACCGAGGCTGACTCTGCCAGGCATGGTGCTAAGGCCTCTAGCCATGGCGTCCTTTTACCCTCAGCAAGCCTGGCAAGGGCACTTCACCGTCTCTGCCCAGAGAGGTTAGGTGACTTGCTCAGATAAGGCAGGCTGACAGCTGCAGAAGATAAAGCATCCCGCCTCTGGAGGATCCTTTGGTGAAGGCTCAAAAGGCAGCCTAGAGGCACGACGTGGTCAAGAATGAGCATCAAAGCAGTGTTTAAAGAGGGAAAAGGGGACACAAGCTAAGTGCCCACCAGAGGGAAATGGTGAGACGACAGCGGTCTTTCCCACGGAGCCTGATCCGGCCTTTGAAAAGGAAAATGTGGCCAAAACCGGTTAGGCTTAGTGGAGAGAGCGTTGGCCTGCGGACTGGAAGGTCCCAGGTTCGATTCCGGTCAGGGGCATGTATCTTGGTTTTGGGCACATCCCCAGTGGGGGGCGTGCAGGAGGCAGCTGATCAATGTTTCTCATTGATGTTTCTAGATCTCTATCCCTCTCCCTTCCTCTCTGTAAAAAAATCAATATATTAAAAAAATGAAAGAAAGAAAGAAAATGTGTTTACTGACATGGAGAGACATGCAGGGCAGGCCACTGAGTAAAATGCTGTGAGATCCTTCTAGGCACACACAGTGTTTCCTGTATATGAAGTCTTAAAGACTGTACATAAAAATGTTAGCCATGGCTGTCTCTGGGTGGCAAAACTATGAACAACTTTTCATTAATTTTTGTTTATTGAAATTTTCCAATTTTTGAGTCTCTGTATTTGACAGCCCATGAATCCTCAGAGCAGCCCCAGATGGTAGGTCTTATTACTGTTCCCATTTTGTAGCCAAGGAAACTGAGGCTGGCAAAGGGGAAGGGACAAGGCGGTGGTCCAGGATGTGGGCTAAAGCTCAGATGCCCCAGCCCGCAGCCCGGGCTCCCCTGCCTCCCTGGGCCCCGCTGACGGGATACCCCAGGCCACGTGAGGCCACGCTGTACTCACGATCCGGCTCGGGCTTCTCCGTGTCGCCCACCCTCAAGGGACGGGCTTTGGGCTCTTCCTTGTTCCTCCGAATGGGGGCGTTGAGCTCCTCGTGATAAACTGCACCAGAGAGACCAGGGGACGTGTCAGACAAAACACGGGAACCAGGGACCCCAAACCAATGGGCCGGGGTGGGGGAGGGGCTGCTCACATCGGTTGTGCTGCACGTAATTCACCGCCATGTTGGTGGGCACAAAGGATGTCTCGCTGTCTTTCTTCTTGTTCTGCTGCTCCGCCAGCAGACGGGCCTTGGCGTCCTCCGTGGAAATGATGTTTTTTATTTTGGCGCTAAGGGGAGAGAGGACCCAGGCCATGCATTAGATTGCCGCCCCTATGCTCCTCGGGAGTGACCGGGAGGCTGGCGGCCCACCACTGCCAAAGGGTGTGCTCATTCCTGGGGCCCAGCTCTGCAGTTTACCAGCTCCCCGACACCCCATGGCACTCCCACGGCACGGGGTCATGGGACTTGTCTCCTCTGATCAAGAGGAAACTGCGCCTCGGAGAGGAACAGAGACCTGCCCGAGCTCAGAGCTGGGAAGCCAGGAAAGAGGCGAGAACCCAGAGGCCCCCCAACCTTCTACTCGGCCGCAGAGGATTCTCACTGCACTTCCTCCACGGCAGTCCCCTTTCAGAGCAGATGTTCTGTAGTAAAGATGAGAGGAGGAGCCTTTAACAACGCCCCAACTCCAACAAGACAGAACAGTAGCCCGGCATGGTACTCAGTGGTTGAGCATGGACCTGTGAACCACGAGGTCAGAGTTCAAGTCCCCGTCAGGGCACATGCCCAAGTTGTGGGCTAGATCCGCAGGACGGGGTGTGCAGGAGGCAGCCGATGGATGATTCTCTCTCATCATTAATGTTTCTCTCTCTCCCTCTCGCAATCCTTTCTGAAATGAATAAAAACATATTAAGAACATCCACTGAAGAACACAGAGCCTAACTAGAACGCCTGAAGAGCTGTGAACAGAGCTACATCAAAACACACTTTGGCCCTAGCCGGCTTGGCTCAGTGGATAGAACGTCAGCCTGTGGACTGAAAGGTCCTGGGTTCGATGCCTGGGTTGCGGACTTGATCCCCAGTGGGGGGCGTGCAGGAGGCAGCCAATCAATGATTCTCTCTTATCACTAATGTTTCTCTCTCTCTCTCCTTCTCCCTTCCTCTCTGAAATCAATAAAGAAATATATTAAAAAAACAACAACAACAAATTGCCGAAACTGGTTTGGCTCAGTGGATAGAGCGTTGGTCTTTGGATTGAAAGGTCCCATGTTCGATTCTGGTCAAGGGCATGTGTCTTGGTTGTGGGTGCATCCCCAGTAGGGGGTGTGCAGGAGGCGACTGATCAATGTGTCTCTCATCGATGTTCCTAACTCTCTATCCCTCTCTCTTCCTCACTGTAAAGAATCAGTAAAATATATTTAAAAAATAAAAATAAAAAACAACAACAAAAAACACAACACACTTTGGCTCTCAGCAGTCAGGGTCCCTTTAACTACTCTGCCCAGAACTCCTGAGACCACCTCCTCAGCCCTCCAGAGAAAACAGTTTTGTGGGTTTCCCAGGAGACAGGCGAGAAATAGCCCCCCTAACTTTTAACTGGAAAGCAGAGCGGGCCTCCTGCCGCCTCGGGGCAGGAGGGGGGCGAGGCGAGGGGCCGGGACGTACTCGATGCCCAGGTCCACCTCGGGGATGCCGCTGAGCATCTGGTTGGAAAGCATCTCCTCTGTCTTCTTGGCGGAGGAGACGCGGATGTTTTCCGGAAGTTCGTAGAGACAGTCCTCTGCGTTCTTGGGCTTCACTTTCTGTTCTTCGTGCTCCACGATGCCTTTCCTCTTCTTCAGCTCTGTCTCAATGTACTTCATCCTGAAACCGGAAGCAAGGGCTCAGAGCGGGACAGGTGGCTACCAACAGGCACCTCTGAAACGAGTGGTCCCAGAGCCGTGACGGTCCAGGAGGAAGTTTTCATCAGTCCATGCAGAGGTGAGAAAATAAAAATAACTCGAATGTTTTCTTCAAGTTAAAATTCACCACTTAAAGCACCAACTTATAGTATGTGATTACGGGCCACCCATCTATTGGTGCTATTCTATGTAAGGTTCTTTGAAAACAGAAGGATGATGGGAGACGGTAGCTGTTTGTTCAACAGTCTCATTGGCCAAAATAAAAAGTGGGTATCTAGTGTTTATCCCTGCGATATTTTGGGGAAATGTTATTAGTCAGGGAATCTAGAACCTCAAGAACCGCTTTTAAAGAATTTTTCAGACTTTTTCCAAGTTCTCGAGCCTGGGAGGTCGGCCAAGAGGGACCAGCACTGATGTCTTTGGTTGATTCTAGAAATGTCCTCTGTGAATAACTACCGTATTTTCCGGCGTATAAGACAAGTGGGCATATAAGATGACCCCCAACTTTTCCAGTTAAAATATAAAGTTTGGGATATACCCACCCTATAAGATGACACCCGGTGTATAAGACAACCCCCGACTTTTGAGAAGATTTCCCTGGGTTAAAAAGTCGGCTCATACGCCGGACAATATGGTAGCTCGGGCTGTGTCTGGCTGGCGCCCACCCTCGCCCCCCCATAGCCAGGCTGACACCTACATGTCGGCGTCCTCGTCCCTCCGGTTGGTTTCCGCTGAGAACGATGTCCCCAGGTGGAGATCTTCCTCCTCACTGATCCTGGAAGGAGAGAGGAGGAGGGAAGCAGGGCCCTAAAGTCTCGCTCCCGGAGGCCGAGTTTTACGTGACACAGACAACACCAGCACACAACAGAAAAGCCTGGGATCCTCCTTACAGTGGGGAAATAACGCGGTGTTGACAAAATAAATATAAGCAAGCCGACTGCCGGCCTCTGGAGGTTCCGCTAGGAAACTGGCAGCTACTTTTATTTTTTGCTTTTGTATTGTTTGGATGCATTCTTTTTATAATTGTGTTTTTATGTTGTGTGTGTTTTTTTAAAAAGGAACCGAAATGGGTTTGGCTCAATGGATAGAGCTTCAGCCTGCAGCCTGAGGGGTCCCAGGTTCGATTCCGGTCAAGGGCATGTACCCTGGTTGCGGGCACATCCCCAGTAGGGGGCGTGCAGGAGGCAGCTGATTAAGATTTCTTTCTCATCTATGTTTCTAACTCTCTATCTCACTCCCTTCCTCTGTGTAGAAAATCAATAAACTATATTAAAAAAGAAAAAGAAAAAAAAGAAAAAGGAGCCCTAACTGGTTTGGCTTAATGGATAGAGCGTCAGCCTGAGGACTCAAGGGTCCCAGGTTCGGTTCTGGTCAATGGCATGTTGCAGGCGCATACCCAGTAGGAGGTGTGCAGGAGGCAGCTGATAGATGTTCCTAACACTCTATCCCTCTCCCTTCCTCTCGGTAAAAAAAATCAATAAAATATATTAAAAAAAGAAAAGAAAAAGGAAACTTCCACAGGGATTCGAAAGACAATAAACCACGCACCTTTATAAAACGGACCATACCTGCCTCTCTCTAAGCTAACTTTTGGAGAGTTTTATTTTTCTGTTTTTAAACTATATGTAATTTACAAAGCTCAGAAGGTACTTAAAGATGTCAGGTACCAGCTTCCCGGGCCACAGGGATCCCCGCGGGGCGACCAGGGCATCCGTACCAGCGCATCCTGCACTTACTTGTCCTTGCCCCTTTCCTTCAGTTTCTTCATGTCCACCATGCCGCCTGTCTTCATCTGGAAGGGGTCATCCTGCAGAAAGCAAAGACAGCGGAGAGGAAACATCTTCGTACCTGGCAGCGCGTTTTCTAAGGAAAGACAATCAGCCATGAAGAGCACCCGCATCTTCCCACTGCCCGGGGCAGGACCCCACCGCTTACCACTAGAGTGGTCTCCTCTTGTACCTTCTCTCCCACCAGCAGGGCCACAGCACTGGGTGAAACCGAAAAGGGAAAGGAGGGCGGGAAGAAGGGCGCATTTCAGAGATGAGAAAGAATGTTTAGGAAGTCTGTAGATTGCAACATTAGGGGCAGGGTGGGATTTGAGGGGTGGGCATCAAAGCCGGCTGGTTAAGCCTGTGAGACTAAAGGCTCAACCAGCACTGTTAACGCTGGGAAGTGGAGGAGGGAGTGGTGGAGAGGCAAACCTTTCTAAAAAGCCACCTGGCATCACCTTGCCTGGGAAACCTCACTTCTAAGGTTGTTTGCCTTCAGGGAACAGAAGCTGAAGACAAATGTAGGAAAACAATTGCAACCTGATGTGATGAAAGCTTACAAAATGACCTCCAGAACCTCAAACAGGGAATGAAGTTACATTGTGGTACATACTTGAGGTGGAGTATTTTTTTAAAAATATATTTTATTGATTTTTTTACAGAGAGGAAGGGAGAGGGATAGAAAGTTAGAAACATCAAAGAGAGAGAAACATCGATCAGCTGCCTCCTGCACACCTCCTACTGGGGATGTGCCTGCAACCAAGGTACATGCCCTTGACCAGAATCGAACCTGGGACCTCTCAGTCCGCAGGCCGACGCTCTATCCACTGAGCCAAACCAGTCAGGGCTGTGGTGGAGTACTATGTAGCCATTAAAAAGGGCTTTGGAAAAATAATTTGCAAAGTGAGTGAGCGACCACAATGTCCTAATGAATTGAAAATGGCATAGAACAAAAGTTCTCTGTATTCTTTACAAAAGGGAGAAAGAATACACATTGGAAAGGACATTAAATGTTAACATTGGTTACTCTGGATGGAGGAATTATGGGTGCTGTTTATTTTCTTTCTTTCTTTAAAAATATTTTATTGATTTTTTACAGAGGGAAGGGGAAAGGATAGAGAGTTAGAAACATCGATGAGAGAGAAACATCGATCAGCTGCCTCCTGCACATCCCTCCACACCCCCAACTGGAGATGTGCCTGCAACCAAGGTACATGCCCTTGACCAGAATCGAACCTGGGACCCTTCAGTTCGTAGGCGGGATGCTCTATCCACTGAGCTAAACCAGTTAGGGCTATTTTCTTGGTTATACTTTTTCTCAATTTTCCAAATTCTCAACCATCAACGTGCTTTCACAATTAGCTGGACGCCATAAAAACAAGAGTCAGTGACTTGTTTCTGTACCGCTGGCGCAAACCTTAAGACCACAGGGCCCAGGCCATCTGCTGATAAAATGTTTCAAGAACGCCGTGCCTACAGTGTACATTGTGTACTGGAAGGTATACATTGTGTCAAGAAAAGGGGCTAAAGCCCTAGCCGGTTTGGCTCAGTGGGTTTGAGCATCAACCTGCAGACTGAAGGGTCCCGGGTTCGATTCCAGTCTTGGTACCAAGATTGCAGGCTCGATCCCCTGACTAGGTCAGCGCATGTGCAGGAGGCAACTAATGGAGGATGTGTCTTTCTCACATCCATGTTTCTCTCTGTGTCTCTCCCCCTTCCATCCTGTCTAAAAACCAACGGGAAAAATATCATCGGTGAGAATTACGAACAACATAATACTAATTTAAAAATTAAAAAAGAGCCGAGACCGGTGTGGCTCAGTGGATAGAGCATCGGCTTGCGGACCGAAGGGTCCCGGGTTCGATTCTGGTCGGGGGGCAATGTACCTTGCTTGCGGGCACATCTCCACGGTGGGGCGTGCAGGAGGCGGCTGATCGATGTCTCTCTCTCATCGATGTTTCTGACTTTCTATCTCTCTCCTTTCCTCTCTGTAAAAAAAAATCAATAAAATATTTTTAAAAAATCAATAAAATATATTTTAAAAATTTAAAAAAGAAATAAAAACAACTAAGTAAGTAAAAGAAAAGGGGCTATGTCTGAAGAGAGATTCTGTGACAGCGACCCGCCCGATGGGGGGGCGTGTCCGTCATCATCTCCTCCTCCTCCTCCTCCTCCTCCTCCCCCCCCATGGTACCCACCTCACTCCGTTGGGCCTCTTCCGCAAGTTCTGCACCTCTCGGGTCTCCTCCAGTTTTAATCTGAACAACAGGCAACGTGCAGGGTGAGAGTCCCTCCGGGGAACTGAGAGTCTATATACACAGCAGCTTCGCCGGCTCAGGCTCCGGAAAGCGAACCGGCGCCTGCACCCACCGGGGGACTCCGACCCGCTCGCTGCCCCTCCCGGGGACAGCTCCCCCGACTACGCGGCCTCGGGGGCGGCGGCTCAGCCCGAGAACCCTCAATCGGCCCGCAAATGGGGACCCCCCATCCCCCCACCCCTCCCCCACCCCCGGCTCACGGTGGCCAATGTTTGTCAACAAGGCGCCGGCCGGCCCGGCGGGGAGACCCCGAACCGGCTTCCCGCCCGTTATCTGCCCCGGGGAAAGCCCCGCCCCAAACGCACCGGACCTCTTCGGAGCCCTGCTCATCGTCCTCCGACTCCGAGTCGGCCCGGCGCCGGCGGAAAGTCTTCCCGGTGACCGGCATGGTGGCGCCGGCCCCCCCTCTCCGCACCCACCGCAGCCACACCTGCCCCGAGGGCCGGCCCGCTTCCGGCGCGCAGCAGTGTCGTCAGAGCGCCCGGCCCACCTCCTGACCCCGCCCGGCCCCGCCCCCCGAGCCCTCCCGTCTCGCCCAAGGGCCGCATGGCCACGCCCCAGCGGCGGCGTATCCACCTCCCGATTGGCCCGCCGAGGGGGGAGGAGGCGGGGCCAAGCCGGCCGGGCCCCGCGACCCTGCACGGCTCGGCCTGTTTGACTGACAGGCTGCGGTGGCGCGGTTGCGAAGGCAGGTGAGTTTCTGGGGGGCTGTCCGCCGGTGCAGGGGGCCGGGCCTCTCGCAGCTGGGGCGACCCCCCATCCCCCGCCCCCCGCTCCTGGCCGGCGGGGGCCTGGCCCTGCCCCAGGCGCTGGACGCCGCGGGCAGGTGATCGGAGCCCGAGGACCCCCGCCCGCCGCCACCCTCTCCCTCCTCCGGCCGGCGCGGCGCCCTGGGGGGGCGGGGGGTGCCTCTGGGGTCCGGTCGTTGCTTCTCCAGGACAGGGCACCCCATCTCTCCCATTCTGCCGGGGCCGGATCCAGCGTGGAAAGCATGCGTGCGGCGCCTCGGGGTGCTGCTGACTTGTCTTTCCCCTGGGGCTGGGCCCTGACATATTATTTTTATTCTCCTTTAGGGACAAAAGATGACCACTTATTAGTGGTGCTGAATCAAAGTCCCACGCCGATTGCCCCCCCGCTGAAAATGACCCCCCGCCATTTCTTCCCGAGGAGACAGACGCACGTCTGATTGCTTTGAGCCTACTGATTTTTTTTTTTTTTTTTTTTTTTTTTTTTTTGAGGCTTAGGGCTCCTCCTCCGGTGTCTGCCGGTCCTTGACCTCAGGGG
>JAAGEH010001161.1:0-24176 GCA_011751065.1 Lasiurus cinereus
TACCTACACAGCCTGGGGAACATTGTTTGGCATGATCAATGAAAGTTAGCTGCTATTATTTGATTATTACCATTATTAAAGAACTTAATTATGATAATGCAAGGTAAATTTCAAGCCAGACACTCAAGTCAGTAGAAAAAAAGGATATAAAGGTATTTTCCTTGTTGAACATTTGACAAATTCCAAACTTCGTCATTAAGGAAAGCCACCGTTGCTCCCTTGAGGAAGAGGCAGTGGCTGTCTGGAGGATCCAGCTTGGATAGAATGCACAAAGACTGATCAGCACTGAGTTTAACAGCAGAAAGAGGGCTGTATCTTGAACCAGAAAAATTCTACACCAACGAGATAATGCCCAAATCATAAATAACCAGCACACAAACTTAGTAACAATGTGTGAATCATGTTTTCATCAACCAGAATGATGAAATAGCAAGGTCAGATGCAAGGCCAAACCGGAATCATGATGATGGAGTAGTAGTGTGTGTGTGTGTGTGTGTGTGTGTGTGTGAGCGAGAGAGAGAGAGAGAGAGATTTCTGGCTGCTACTTCCCAGTCATTTTCATGAGGATGTCAGAAAATCATGAAGACTGGTATATGAAAATTATGGTATTTGCATATCAACCATCATAAAAATATTTAATTTCAATTCTGTTAAGAAATGTACTTTTGGGAGGCAGTGTATATCCTATCCTATATGATGAAAGCCTAATATGCAAATCAGTCGAGTGGCAGAATGACCGGTCGCTATGATGTGCACTAACCACTAGGGGCAGTTGCTCAATGCAGGAACGGGTGTCAGTGTGTTCCCACAGGGGGACTGCTGCTCAGCTAGAAGCCTGGCTCACTGCTGGCAAGCACAGTGGTGGTGGCGGGAGTCTAAGTGGTGGCAGCGCTAAGGAGCAGCGAGGAGGCGGGTGGTAAGGAGCGAGGTCCTGGACTGAGAGAGGGATGTCTGACTGCCGGCTTAGGCAGTCATCCCTGAGGAGTCCCAGATGGTGAGAGGGCGCAGGCCGAGCTGAAGGACTCACCCCAGTGCACAAATGTTGTAAACCAGGCCTCTAGTATACATACATACACACATACACACACACATACACACATACACACACACACACACACACACGTAGTGAACACCTTTCACATACCATGTGGTTCAGGGTTCAGGTCCAGGGTTCGGGCTCTGGAGGAGGCCGCACACAAATGAAAGAGACTAGAAAGTATAAATTTGGAGATATTGGGGGCCAGGTGGGAGCCCAACTCCAGGGGAAAGACTCTGCCTTGCTCCGGCCTAGGAATCCCTTTTATTAAAACTATGGGATCCACCTATAGCTCTAGGCAGGCAATTCCAGTCTTAGCCAGTCAGCAAGGATATTTACATAAGATTAAGGGATGGAGGTTGCCAAAACCGGTTTGGCTCAGTAGATAGAGCGGTTTGGCTCAGTGGATAGAGCGTCGGCCTGCGGACTGAAAGGTCCCAGGTTCGATTCTGGTCAAGAGCATGTACCTTGGTTGTGGGCACATCCCCAGGAGGCAGCTGATCGATATTTCTCATCAGTGTTTCTAACTTTCTATTCCTCTCCCTTCCTCTGTGAAAAAATCAATAATAATAAAAAAAAAGGTGGAGGTTGCTTTAGCTCTCATTGTCTCAACTAGACAGTGGGTGGTTGGCTCTGACCTTTCAGAGCTTCAAGGCTGACCAGCCTTCCGGGTTCCTTGTCCATCCCTCTCTGCCAGTGAAGGCCATGGGCAGCTTCCAGCACATACATATATTCATACACACACACACACACACACACACACACACACACAGTATATTCCAATTAGGACAGTGAGGAAATGGTGGTGATTTTGTATAGGAATATTTTGCTAAGTATATGTCAGTGTAGGACAGTGAGGAAATGGTGATGATTTGTGTAGGAATATTTTGCTAAGTATATGTCAGTGTAGGACAGTGAGGAAATGGTGGTGATTTTGTGTAGGAATATTTTGCTAAGTATATGTCAGTGTAGGACAGTGAGGAAATGGTGATGATTTGTATAGGAATATTTTGCTAAGTATATGTCAGTGTAGGACAGTGAGGAAATGGTGATTTTGTGTAGAAATATTTTGCCAAGTATGTGTCAGTGTTGGTTAGTTACTAAGAAAGAACCCTGACCCCTTGGCTGATGGGAGCACTGGCCATACTCCAAAAGGTTGACGTTTGATTCCCGGTCGGGACACCTGGGAGGCAACCAATTGATGTTCTCTTTCACATCAGTGTTTCTCTCCCGTCCTCTCTCTCTCAAATCGATAAAAAAACACATATCCTGGGGTGAGGATTAAAACAATCCTACTTGAAAGAGTATTAAATTCCGAAGTCACTGCCTCCAAACTACTAAATAAGTTAAACGAACTCCTCTACGAGGCCCTATTTCAACATCTTGGCCAACATGCAGCTAAAGTGTAGAGGCGGCCTTTCTTTAAAAAACAGGGTATAATTCGGAATTTGCACCAAGTTAGCAAAGACTCGGGCATTCGCCTGGTGGACTGTGCCCTGTGGGCGGAACGGTCGCCCTTACTGTTCCCGTCGTACCTGCAGGTTCTCTTCTGTCGTCACCCAGTGGCCCCCGACGCCCAGCAGCGTGAGGATGTCGTGCTTATGGGGCAGCACTGGCAGTTTTCCCGCTGGTTCGTCGTCGTCACTGTACAGTCTCACTTACAAGGGAATTGTTTGGAAAAGAGAGAGAGTAGAGGAATGCTTATTTTAGTCATCTGATAAAAATTCATTCTTCAAACAAGTTCTTACTTTTTAATGTAGGACTGAGGAAGCACAGTTTTAAGAAAAAGTCAACACAATGCATTCAGACACCCAAAAAATACACCTGTGCATTAAAACTGGTCATAAACTTCAGATTTAATTGTAAGTGAAGTAACTGAAGATAAAAGTGTGTGCCAGCCCTGGCTGGTTCGGCTCAGTAGATGAGAGCACTGGCCCTTGAACAGAGGGAGGGTGGAGCGTTTGCTTCTGGTCAAGGGTGCACACTCCAGTTGCAGACCCCCGTGCAGACCCCCAACCAGGTGTGTGAGGGACAACCGATGTGTCTCTCATGTCAGTGTTTCTCTCTCTCTCTCCCCCTCCCTTCTCTCTCTAAAAATCAATGGAAAAAGATCCTTATGTGGGGATTGACAAAGAAACAACAACAAAAAGTCTTTTTCATTTGAGAACCAGGCAAGGTGAAGCAACATGTCACTAAGTCTGACAGTTTTAACCATCGGATGACACTCGGGGAACAGTGGACCTCTGTTTAAGGAGTGCATAGAGCAAGATGGCCAGACTTGGACATAATTACTGAAATGTCAACTTGAAAAGCTAACGAGGTATACATTCGCTTCCACTGACAGGGTTTTTTGTAATTTAAAATCCTGAAAAAAAAAAAATCCTGAAATCGTGGCAAAAAGAAACACATACAATGATCACATGTAGCTGTATTCACTTGTGATTCTCACGGAGGAGGATAAAATCTAACGAAGTGTAAGCAGAATGAATGCCTTTGCAGACTGTAAAACCTGTCCTTTAGGGGAGAAGCACCCCCTAACTGTACACATTAGGTGCTGAACAACCAAGTGCAAGGAGGGTGAAAGTGGGACAGAATTCTCTTCCTTTTCCAAACAGAGACGTATGTCACCCATCAGGAGAAGGCCGGATGTAGCAAAAGTGACTGCATAAGCAGCTGGTGAGACTAAACTAAGGTGCATCATGTGAGACTGTGGAAGAGATCATGTTTGTAGATTCTTGTAGGGATACTTCGACTCCAGTGCCTATACTTTATTTTACTTATTTTTTATTTTTTCAGTGCCTGTACTTTAAAAGGCAAGCACGCTCTCTCTTCCAGACAGAGTTTACAATGGGATGAAAAGAAGTGCCAATTTGAATATGAAAGTTTAAAAGAAACCCAAAACTAAACAGTAATTAAGAAAAATACGTTTAAAACTATTTCCTGGGAAAAATACGCATTTTAAAAAATATACTTTCTTATTGATTTCAGGGAGGAAGGGAGCAGGAGAGAGATGCAAACATCAATGATGAAAGAGAATCATTGATTACCTGCCTTCTGCACACCCCAAAACTGGGGATCGAGCCTGCAACTTGGGTACATGCCCTTGACCAGAACTGAACCTGGAACCCTTCAGTCTGCAGGCCAGTGCTCTATCCACTGAGCCAAACCAGCTAAGGTGTTTTGTTTTTCCTAAAACTCAGCCATCATACTAAAATTATACAGACTACTGACTGAGCAAAGCACCTACCTCCGGCATCCAGGACAATGTCCACTCCCAGGCCACCTGTTTCTTCTAAGCAGCTTTCAGCAATGTGGCCTTTCCCGCTGGACACATCGATCACTCGGGCTGTAAAGGACAGGAAGCCGGCAATGCACTGCTCTTTATGTGGCCAGCACAAGTCAGAGGGAAAGAGAGCAAAATCTGTTCTCTGAAGTGAATTAACTGGTTCAAACAATTCCTGAGTCCAGTTATGCCTTTTTCTCCTCTAACCTGGTATTGGTATGGATCAATTTAAATGAAGGGACTGGCATATTCAATAAAATGAAATATAAGCACTTTGTGGCTAGCGTGTCCCAAGCCTAGTCTATTTACACAGGAGCCTCTTCCTGTACCTAAGAATATATTGCCAGAACTGAGAACCTATAAAAGCAGAGATACATATACATTAAGACATGGACTGAAAGATTAAGTCATTTTTAAGTGTGTTTAGATTTAATAGAGTTTAGTGCTAAAAAGTGCAAAAATCTATTTGGTGATGTGATACTTCTCTATTAGAGGTTGATTAATCTTCCTCAATCATAGAAATCCCCTGAACCTTCCCAGTTAGCCACAGGGCTGTTGACTTAGTGATGTTATCCATGCTAACCCCCAACAACCATTGCTTTCCTCCTGCCTGCCTGCCCCTCAGTTACACTCCGCTCATCCTTCCTCTTCATCTGTTAAACTCCAATGTTCATCCAGTGACTCACATCTATGAAATTCCATTCCTATCTTTCTCCTTTCCTTTTTCAGTCTATTTCCTTTCTCCACTTGCCGCCCAGATACGTTCACTCTTTTCAAGAGCTGAGTTTCCTCCATGTCCTATTCATCATAAACTATATCTGATGTGTGCTTCTGTATAAGTGGTCATCTCCTTTCTAGAATATATCACAGAAAACAGACAACTGTAGAGGCAAACCACTGGGTAAGATAGGCTGAGAAACATACCAAGTGATGCAAAATACACCGATTGACTGACTCAAACCAAAGAGGCACCAGATGTTTCTAAATTGTTTCAAAGTTCACCTCATTCTAACTTGGCTAAGTTGATAACAATGGGATAAAGAAGAAAAAAATATTTAAAAATGTAGGTTGAAAAAACAAAATAATTCATTCAAACTATTACTTAAGTAAGCTTAGACTTAGCACAGATACTAAGTGCATTTTAAAAGGTGCTATGCCTTCAGAATTGTGTCTTAAAGTCTTTGTTGAGTAGGTTTACCCACCGAGAGCAGGCCTGAGTCCTTCAAGGTACTGCTTGTCCTCCAGGCTGCACGCTGTGGAAATCACTTTGGCCCCCCTGTGGTGTGCCAGCTGAATGGCTATGGTCCCAAGTGCCTGTGTGGGAAATACACAGGCGGCTCTCAGACACAGGGCAGAGGCCACCTCTAATTATTTTACAGGCTGTTCAATGAAGTGTCAGACATTAGTGGGACGTTAGTCTATTTTTAAGTGTTACCTGACAGCAAAGGAAAAAAAATAGGGACAAGTTTAGTGGGATTCACATCTGATTGGCTTTCTTCCTCCGATGGGGTGCAGAGAGCTGCGTGGGCCACAGGCTCTCCCAGTCTAACCAGAGCAAATGCTTTCAAGGACGGAGGCCGAGCTGGAGAGCAGCTTTGGAGGGAGAAAAGGGCTGTAAGGGACTTATCAGGTCCAGCGACCCCTCTGGGGAGACCAAGGCACTTCAAACACCCCGTCCTTCCTTTTGCCGACCTGCGGGCAAGTTCCGGAAATCCTGTCCCGACGTTAACACAAGGCTGAAGCCCCTGCTGAAGCAGTTCGGCCTTTTCCAAAGAAAGCATCTCAGCAACAGCCAAACAGAAACACTGTGAAATCACCCAGGTTGTGTAACATGTTTAGAACATATATGTATACATATATGTTTTAATTCTCGCTTGAAGGATACATTTTTATTGATTTTAGAGAAAGAGAGGGAGAAGAAAGAGGGAAGGAGGAAGGGAGAGAGAGAGAGAGAGAGAGAGAAACATGGATGTGAGAAATATCCATCAGTTGCCTTCTGTACGCCCCTGACTAGGGATCGAACCTGAAATCTAGGTATGTGCTCTAACCAGGAATTGAACCCACAACATTTCAGTGTATGAGATAATGTTCCAACCAACTGAGCCACCCAGCCAGGGCAGATTATAATATACTAGAGGCCCAGTGCATGAAATTTGTGCATGAGGGGTGTCCCTCAGCCCAGCCTGCACCCTCTCCAATCTGGGACCCCGCAAGGGATGTCCGACTGCTAGTTTAGGCCCGATCCCACTGGGCAGTCAGACATCTCACAATCTATGACTGCTGGCTCTGAACCACTTGCCTGCTTGCCCCTAACCACTTCTGCCTGCCAGCCTGATCTCCCCCTAACCACTCCCCTGCCAGTCTGATTGACACTTAACTGCTCCTCTGTTGGCCCAATTGCCCCTAACTGCCCTCCCCTGCCAGCCTGCCTCCCTAACTGCCCTCCCCTGCTGGCCTGGTCATCCTTAACTGCCCTCCCCTGCTGGTCTTGTCACCCTTAACTGTTCTCCCTTGCAGGCCTGGTTGCTCCCAACTGCCCTCCCCTGCAGGCCTGGTCTCCTCCAACTGCCCTTCCCTGCTGGCCTGGTCACCCCTAACTACTCTCTCCTGCAGGCCTGGTCTCCCTCAACTGCCCTCCTCTGCAGGCCTGATTGCCCCCAACTGCCCTCCCTTGTGGCCTGGTCCCTACTAACTGCCCTCCCCTGCTCTCCTGATTGCCCATAACTTCCCTCCCCTGCTGGCCATCTTTGACCACATGGGGGTGGCCATCTTGTATGTTGGAGTGATGGTTATTTTGCATATTACCTCTTTATTATATAGGATTTCTTTGTATTTAGTGTAGAATTTTTTTTTTGATGATGCTTGTAAAATGTTTAAATTAGCACATATCTGCATCTATAAATGCAACACCTTGTTAACATAAGTGTAAGTGTGAGGGATATGATATGAAGTTGGTAGGGAGTTCTGAGGTATGACTTCCAAGACTGCATGAGCTATTCAGGCTTTGTGTAACTGGCATGAAAAACATCTGTTTGCCTTTGTAATTACTGGCACATTCAAAGTAAGAAACATATCAAGTCTAACTTTTATCTCTTATGGATAAAAGCTGCTTCTTTTCACAAAATAGGAACTTGGTAAAAAATATAAAAATCAGTGAGTAAGCTACTGGCAAAGACTTGAGTTAGTAATGGACGGCCCGTGCCCTAAGGTTGCTGTGCTCTGGCCTGTTTCTGAACAAACTATTAGCACCTACACTTGCTCCATCCATGATCAGCACCCACTTGCCGGGGGAGAGCCGAGAAAGGTAGTGCAGAGCTGTGTAGGCACGCACTCCGTCCCGAACGGTCCCGGCGGCTTCTGTCCACGACACCTTTTCTGGCTTGTGAACTGTCACAGAGAACAGGAAACAAGCCGTTAACGAGTCCCGGGTGCTACCTGCGACCGCACCCCACCCGCCCGAAGGTCCGGTGTAGGTCTCCTCCCACAGCCGTGGGTTAGGTAAAGCGAGGAAGGGTGCTTGTACCGGGAAAGGCATCAAAACAGCGAAACATGCGGAGCTACGAGTATGTGATCAGCCAGGTGCTACCAGTCTGTGCTGCTAATCTCCCTGGGCCTTGGCATTAGTTCATTTCCGCCAGCAAGTGGGTGTGGGGGTTTCTTCTCCGAGTTTAATTTGCTTTCCCCCAGAACTGCTGAAGCTGAGCATCTGTCCCTGTTTCTGGGCCATTTGTTCAGGGGTTTTATCAGCTTTGTGTTGTCTTTTTCTTATTGATCATAGGAATTTTTTATGTATTCGAAATGAATTATTTATTTATGCATTATAAATGTTATTTTCAACTTGATGACTTCTCTTTTCAATCTTCTTAAGTGTCTTTGAAAAATAGAAATGTGTCAGAATGATCTTTTAAAAACATAAATAACGCTTCTCTGCTTAAAAGTCATCAATGGCTTTCCACTGCATCGGGAACAAAATGCAAACTTCTAATCCAATTTGTTTTTAATTAAAAAAATGTAAAGTTTATTGATTTTGAGAGAGAGGCAGCGACATGGACTTGTTTCCCATTTATTTTTGCATTCCTTGTTGATTCTTGTATGTGTCCTGACCAGGGGATCGAACCTGCGACCTGTGCATTGGTTAGGACGCCACCCTGCCCAGGTGAGCTACCTGGACACAGAGCGCTATTGAGCTGACCATCAAGCTGCTCCTCGTGTTTCATTATTTACTTCCTGTTTTGTCTTTGTTTTGT
This sequence comes from Lasiurus cinereus, assembly GCA_011751065.1. NCBI lineage: Eukaryota > Metazoa > Chordata > Mammalia > Chiroptera > Vespertilionidae > Lasiurus > Lasiurus cinereus. The sequence continues at coordinate 8,567 of JAAGEH010001161.1, forward strand.
GTACTAAATGTGATCTTTACACAGTGCAATCAATCCTTTCTCACTTTACCTGAAAACCAATTTTATACGCTGTTCATCGTCTCTACCAACGCTTTCAATTTTTTCCCTGTAATGGCACAGTCCTCATTGCTTCTGCCAACTAGTGCCATCTAGTGGGGAAGCGAACGTGCAAGTAGACTAGTACATGTTGAAAATGTTACAACAGACATGCAAGGCATTAAAACAGCAAAACATAAGCTAATTAGCATGTAATTAATCATGTGCTACCTAACGGTGTTTGTCACCAACGGTCCCCTGTATGAGAGTAGGATCACATATAATCACATAACATTATAATGGAGCTGAAAAATTCCCATTGCGTGGTGACCTCTCACAAAACCCGTTCCTCACGTTTGTAAACGCTGGAGTAAACAAACCTGGGACACTGCCAGTTACATAAAAGTACACACAGCCCTGGCCGGTTGCTTAGTGGTTAGAGTACTGACACACGGACCAGAGGGTCTCAGGTTCGATTCCCAGTCAAGGACATACACCTCAGTTTGATTTTTGGCCCCAGTAGGGGGTTCGTGTGGGAGGCAACCAATTGATGGGACTCTCTCACATCGATGTCTCTCTCTCTTCCTCTACCTCTCTAAAAATCAATGGAAAAAAATCCTCACGTGAGGATTTAAGAAAAATGCAGTGATGGCTGAATAACTCTTTCTATGTATTAAAAACCACAGCCTCCTATACGTTAAATGGTGCGTTCTATGGTATGTGGTGTAATCTGGCTAGAAGAATGGGTGTGCATTCCTCTTCGCCAGATTTTGACAGACACAGATCCCTGCTCTGCGTTTACATTCCAAAAGCTAGAGAAAAAGTCCAGCACACCCACTGTGCGCAGCACACTCACTGTGCACACTCACTGTGCACAGCGCGCCCACTGTGCACAGCGCGCCCACTGTGCACAGCGCGCCCACTGTGCACAGCGCACCATACCGGATAGTAACAACCAACTATGTTCCTGGCTTAGGCATTTACCATTTTTTATTGTATTTGAGTGTTTGCTGTAAAGTAGTCTGCTGTGTATACCTGCAACAGCCTCAGACACCTCGTGCTAGCCATGTCTCTGACGGCAGCATTTTATCTTGTGCCCGATGTCATGTTTTGTAAGGTGATGTACAGGCTTGTAGCCCAGAACAGTGGCTGCACCTCCCGTACAGCCCAGGTGTGGAGAAGGGTAGGTGTGTAAAAACCTCTAGGTGTGTAAGAGCCTCTAGGACAGCGGTTCTCAACCTTCCTAATGCCACGTCCCTTTAATGCAGTTCCTCATGTGGTGGTGACGTACGAAAATAATTTTATGGTTGGGGGTCACCACCACATGAGGAACTGCATTAAAGGGACGTGGCATTAGGAAGGTTGAGAACCACTGCTCTAGGATGTTCACGTGGCAGTGAACTTGCCTACTGCCTCATTTCTCAGGCGGTACCCCGTTGTTAAGTGGTGCATGGCTATAATTGATTTATCTGAGACCATGTTGCTAACAGCTTACATGTCAGGCATTCGGATATAGAGGGCGGATGTATAGACAGGCCAACGTGGGGCACCTAGGTCCCTCTAATAGTGCCTGTTTAATTCACATACAACTTACTAATACGGAATTTGGGGGAACACGTTCCATCTTAATGATTGGGATTACATTTTCATTAAAAATTAAACAAGTGGTCCTTAAAAAATACTAGCAGTAATAAAATTACATTTAAGATCACATGGAATTGCATAGTTAGATAATGCAGAATTATTTTCTAATGCTTTTGTACCACTTTACACTTTTTGGTGCCTAAGAGGTCTCATTGCTGCACATCCTTGCTGACCTTGGAATGGTCAAATTCTAGAACATGTCGATCCTGTGGGTACATGATGACATCTCTAAGTGGTTTTAATTCGCTTTTCCCTGATTGCTGAGGAGATGCCATGACTTTTCATGATGGCTTCATGCAGTATGTCTGTGCTTATATTTATTATAACTTAAATAGTCATTACTATAAGAAAAATTAAAAATTAACATTTCACGTAAACTGAACACTAATATTATTAGCAATAGAGATCAAAGACACGTGCTCTTGGTTCTTTCCTGTCTCAGACTCTACAGGGATTTTCTAAATTTAAAAATAATTTTATTGATTGATTTTCGAGAGAGACATCGATTTGTTGTTCCACTTATTTGTGTATTTGTTGGCTGGTTCTTGGATGCGCCCTTAGTGGAGCCGGACCTGCAACTCTGGCATGTCGGGATGGTGCTCTGACCAAAAGCGCTAGCTGGCCAGCGCCAAAATAAACTCAAACTAACATTTCCAGTTTCAATGAATAACCAAGGATAAAAACTAAATTTTCTTTTTCTAGGAATACAGTTTTAGACAGAGGAACTTTTCAAACCTCTAACCAGGGTGAATGAAACTTAAATGAAAACTTAATGAAACTTAAAGGTCTCTATACTGTTTAATGTGAGTTTACATTTAAAAATATATATATACTTAACTGATTTCAGAGAGGAAGGTAGAGGGAGAGAGAGAGAGAAACATCAGTGATGAGAGAGAATCACTGATTGGCTGCCTCCTGCATGCCCTCCACTGGGGATCGAACCTGCAACCCAGGCATGTGCTCTTGGCCGGAATCGAACCCAGGACCCTTCAGGCCGCAGGCTGACGCTCTGTCCACGGAGCCGAGCCGGCCAGGGCATGAGTATACACTGTATGATAAACGATCATAAAGACCAGCCACCAGTTCCTGCTGTGTACATCGCGACAGACACAAAGAAAGGACAGCGGCCGCACCCCAGCGGCGCCAGCCTGAAGCCACGTACCCAGGTAGTGCTCGTGCACACGCACAGCTTCACACAGCCCGGGGTCTTCCGAGTCCAGGGGAAGGATTCCTGCAAGGCAAGCGCGACACTGACACTGAGGCGACAGTCTCCAAGGAGCGGCCTCCTGGCTGACGAGGCCAGCAGGCGTCTCACCTGTGCAGTGAGTTCTGGGGAGACGCCAGGTCAGCAGCGCAGGGAAGAGAAAGGCCTCAGGCTGGGGAGGGACGGGCATCCTGCCCCTGCTGACCCCAACATGCCATCACCTGGGCTGTCTTCCTGCCCTGTCTCCTCCCCTTCAGCTTAGAGGCCGGGGAAGACGGTGGCTGATCTGCGACAGGCGGTCGGTGCTGGGGCACCCAGGGTCCTCATAAGATGGTCCCTGACGCCCAGCTGCCCCCACAGCTGGCATGGGACAGCGGTCGCCAGCCGTGGACCCTGGGGTCCGAAAGGCTGGAGACCGCTGGCCTAGCAGATGCCTCAGCGCGCCCAGTGAAACCACTTCCACTTAGCTTGTCTGGCTTTATGGGGTCTCTTACAAAGAGAATGTTGAGCAATAAATGTCCCTGACCTCTTGGCCAGATAAAAAAGACAAAAAAACTAACTTCAAGAAAATACATGTTGCCGAAACCGGTTTGGCTCAGCGGATAGAGCGTCGGCCTGTGGACTGAAAGGTCCCAGGTTCCATTCCGGTCAAGGGCACGTACATCCCCAATAGGGAACGTGCAGGAGGCGGCTGAATGATGTCTCTCTCTCATTGATGTTTCTAACTCTCTATCCCTCCCCCTTCCTCTCTGTAAAAAATCAGTAAAATATATATATACATAAAAAGAAAATACATGTCAAAGGCAGTATCGTAAGGAGCTAATAACAAAAACACTCCGACAAATCTATTCTTAAAGCCTCAAAGCATGCCAGAAAGTTAACCATTTTCTAAGTTTACATGAATATCTTTCTATGAATATTTTCTTTGGAGAAATGGTAATTTTAAAGACTAGTACTAAAGTCATACTTTGTGTGATGGTCTAGGATAGTGGTCGGCAAACTCATGAGTCAACAGAGCCTAATACCAACAGTACAACGATGGAAGTTTCTTTGGAGAGCCAAATTTTTTAAACTTAAACTTCTTCTAATGCCACTTCTTCAAAACAGACTCGCCCAGCCCGGGGTATCTTGTGGAAGAGCCACAATCAAGGGGCCAAAGGGTCACATGTGGCTCGTGAGCCACAGTTTGTCGACCACAGGTCTAGGCTATATGTAAAGTGAGTGTGTGTATGTGTGTGTGTGTGTATGTATGCAAAACAGTATTAACTATGGGTTTAAGAATATAGTAAATGAAACATTACCAGTACATTCTAGTTTTACAAGAGCGGAAGGGAGAGGTTCCATCCCATTCAAGTTGAGGTGCGGAGGGAGCTTCTATAGAGCCAGGCTGGTCATGACCTCTGACCTTTCTCCAGAGCGTTCGGTCTGGCCGTAGACTGCGGTCCTGTCAGCCAAGGGCCGCGCCAGGCATAGTAACAACCATGGCCTTGTTTTTATCTCTAATATCGTTCTACAGCCAATACTGAAAAGTTTCCAATGTTCTGCTATTGAGACCAAACTCCCAATTCTCTGCATCAATGGACTCTTGAGAGCAAATTCCAAAAATCGGGAAAGTCCTTTATATGAAGCAAGGTCATAATAATTATACAGAGGAAAGAAGAGATAATAGTAAAACAGACAACTTACCGACTACTTCATCATCAGGTTGAAAGAATGATACCTTACTTCCAACTAAAGCATAGAGAAAATGAGTAATTAATATTATGAGGTTATTGAATATAATTCTTATTTAACTATGAAAATAAAACGATCCATGGGTTCATAAAAAGTTACTAACTCAGAGAAAAGGCCAAAAACGGGTAGGACATTTTGAGGGTCTATAGAGACTGCTGGATAGAACACTTCCAATGTGGATTCTCATCCTGGCCAGGGGGTTCAGCTGGTTGGAGCATCATCCCAATATGCGCAGGTTGGGGTTTGATTCTTGGTCAGGGCACAAACAAGATCCAACCAATGAATGCTTAAGTAAGTGGCACACAAATCAATCTCTCTCTCTCTCTCTCTCTCTCTCTCTCTCTCTTCAATCAGTAAATTAAAAAAAAAAAAACAGATTCTTTACAAAATTTTCTACAAGATCTGGACCATGTGGCTGTTGACAGCGCAGAGAAGAATGTCTGTCTATTTAGGATTAAGGAATAACGGAAAACATCCACCTCACAGCTCCTATGATGGTTGCATGGCCCCCCACTCTGGCCCATTCCCCATCATCATTTTAGTTGCAGAATCTCAGACTCACACGGGAAACTGTGGTAAGAGTCACATATAAAATTCCTTGGACTTGGAATTATGGAAATAAATTCCAGTGGCTCCAAGAAGCTTGGCTATTGGTCTACAACCACCAGCCCACGACCTTACCTGAAGGCCGGAGCCTGCCCCCTCCCTTCAGCGGCCGCTCTGATCACCTCCCCACAACCCAGGCTGACCGAGGGGGCGCTCCGTGGGCCTGGCCCTGGCCTCCCCTCATGCCTCGTTCCTCCCCCCACCCCATTTCTTTTTAATCCTCATCTGAGGATGTGTTTATTGACTTTAGAGAGAGAGGTAGAGGGAGCGAAAAACGAACACTGATGTGAGAGAAACATCCACCGGCTGTCTCCTGCACCCACCCCACTGGGGGTCGAACCCGAGCCTTGGTGTGCGCCTGCCTGGGCACTGCACCTGCCAGGTCAGGGGCATGGGCCCGTGCCCCACCACCCAGCCACCGCCAGGCTGGCTCATCGACCAGGGGAGCAATCAGCATCCCTGTCATCACTGGGGTATTAGGGCTACTGTCTCTCACTCTGCTGCTTGAAGAATTCTCTTGGCAGAACGTTTCTGTGCCAAGTGTTTACCCAGCACCCAGCTCTGCCATCTTTCTTTTCTCCAGCCTCCCATGCGTGGCAGGACTTGCCTCTGCCCTGCTCAGGGCAGCTCCCCGCAGACTCTCCTGCCCCCCTCACCCTCCCGCTCACACGAAGGGCTTCTGTTTCCTCTCTCTGGGCTGCCCGTCCTCAGACCTCCACCGTGCGCCACTCACATGCACCTGTCTCTCCCCTACACTGTGGACACCCTGTCTCTGGCAATCCAGAAAACATTAGAGGGTATTTTCCCCATTGATATTTTAGAGAGTGGACGTGAGGGAGGGGAGAGGGAGGGGGAGAGAGAGAGGATGTGAGAGAGAGAGAGCAATCAGTTGCCTCCAGCATGGGCCCGTCGAGGGGGGTAGGGGTGGGGGTGTTACGCGGGGGTGGAACCTGGTGCAGAGGACAGTGCGCTAACCACTGGGAACACAGCCCAGGGCTAGATGATGAATCTTGGAGGGTAGGGACTCTATCTTACTCATCTCCAGATATCAAGCACTTAGCCAGTGCTCATTAAACACGGAATAAATGAATAAGTAAATGATTGCTCGTCTTCTGGCCATTATAATTCTTATTTTATTTTCCTACAGAGTGAGCAGGAGAAAGGAGAGGGGGTGAAATTATGATTTAGCTGTCAGAAGATGACACTGAGAAAGTACCGAATTTATTATGGGTTAAAATCACAGGCAGAACTCAGTCTAACCCTCTGTATTCCACGCTCATTCACTCATGCAGAAAAAGCAACCATTTACTCACTGAGCGTGAACTACCCATCAGTCTACTTAGAAACCAATTATTTCAAGTACTTAGCTTACTGTACTGCATGTTAAGACCATCATTTACTAAACAGAACTTAACTTTTAAATGCTCAATTTTACACAAACTTTAACATTTAATGTCAGGGTAGTTACTATGACATGAATTTGGGCCAAAAGCCAGTGTACAGAAGAACTTTATGCTGGTTTGTAAGCAATATTGGTCATTCTGTTCAAGTGATTGCTGAGAGAATGAAATACATAATCCCTAACTATTACTGAAGTGTAATAAGCTCTTTAATTATAAAACACCAGTTAAGTTTTACTTTTCTTTTTAATTAAAGAGGAAAGCCTGTCTGTATAATTACATTTCCTCTGTGAAGACGGGTGTGTGCTTTTGTGTGCCAGTTCCCAATTGGCCGCCAGGTAATGCTTCTACCTTAGAAAGCAGATACAGGTATTTACATCTGGAAACTTACCATCCAACACAATGCCAGCGATTTCTCTCCCAACAGGAAAGAAATCCTTCTCCATCTTCAGTTCCGCCAGAAGCTAAACCATGACAAAGGTTATTTATTGTCAAAAATAAATCCTGGCTTCTTATACCAGAGGAAAGCAAGAGCACAAATCAAACCACCAGAAAAGCAAATATGATTCAACATTTGGAGTAAAGACAAAGCAAATAACTTCAGCAGACAGGTTTCTCGTTAGAGTAAGGATTAGTTGTTATGTAGGAATTAGGTATGAGTATCATTATTCCATCAGCATTAACATACTTTAACATCTTTCTTCTTTCAAGTCTGAAGGGAAATTATGTCCCAAATGTACCAGTCAACCCACTGATGGGGTGAGGGAGCTTGGGAGGGTGCTGTGAGTGAAGAGGTATGGCTACTGAGAGCAACTCTCCTTCCCACAGCCTTTAAAATCCCCTGAGAAAGAATAATTATAATAATAAAAAATCCCCTGAGTGTTTCTTACACGTCTTAGGTTAAGAAGCAGGTGGGAAGAGGTGATGGATATACTTAGGAACATTGCCATTTATTTTCAATTTGGAATTTTTTTTTTAAAGAATAAATCATATATTTTTGAGAGATTAGTGTTTTGTTAATATTCTGGCCAAACTAAGCCCTTAACTTTTGAAGTGACAAAGCATATACTAGTACAGAGAAGCCTGTAATAATAATAATAATAATAATAATAATAATAATAATAATAATAATAATAATAATTCAGAGCCATGGGACCTATTTGTAGATATCATAGTATTTTAGGAACAGTCCGTAAAAAGAAATTGAAGTAATCCTCTTGTGTATATTTTTTATCTTTCAATATTTAGAGCTCCTCTATAAGATCGTCTCCATATACCTGGTTGCCGGAAAAGTCTTTCAATGTGGAACTTTGCTAAGGCGACAGCATGACACTCGCACAGAAATACCGGATGTTTCACATCATTTATTTCTACGTTGTTTCTCTGATGCCCCCCCGTGCAGAGCTGTAATCATGGCTATAGCCACTGCTTCCTGCTCCGTCACTGACTTACATTTTTGTCCATCGCTGCACATTCTCATGACCTGATGTTTAGCAGTTGTGCAGTATCTCACTGAATTTACTATGCTTTACTCTTTCTATTAGACATCAGACAGTTTCTAGACTCGGATTTTCCCCGTTTTCCAATTGCCGTATCTTTTACAGCTTTTTCTTGCTTTATTGCACCTTTGAGGGCCTCAGTGTCCCCAAGATGTGAAGTAGAAGCCCAGTTTGGCCTTTTCCCTCCTGTTCCTGGCCTGGGACCCCATGAACTGTCATGGTTTGAAAGGACACAGGGAGGGCCGAGCACAGAACCCGCAGACAGGGAGCGGCCCCCACTCCTGCTCAGAGGCAACAGAGCATCTTCCGTCTCCAGTCGCGCTCAGCATCTGTTCTGCCATTTCCCTAAGCGACTTCCCTGCAGGAAAATTCCAGATTCCTAGAGGTTAGGGTGACATTACGCTCCAGTAATTGAAGGGTCCAACAAAACTTTGGTCTTCATTTTTACAAAACAGAGTAAAAGTCCCTGCTATCTCTGTCATAGCACACTCAACCAGTTTGCCATTTGGAAACTCTCCATGTGCTTCATGGTCAATATGGAAGATTACCAGGGGTTGTGAGGCGAGGATATGTATGCATGAGGGAAGGACAAAGAGAAATGTCTGTCTAAAGACGCCAACTAGGAATACCTATAGAATAGACAGTTACTAAATTAGTTGATTCAATTTCTATATTCTTACTGTGTTTATAAAAGTGTTTTCCTCCTTGATTGTAGGCCTTGGTAAGGATAAATTCTCAGCCTTTCACAATGTAAAGGAGCTTATAAGGTGTTTTTCTATAATAATGTGAACTTTATGACTTCAATTAGACTGATATCTTAACATGGAAACATACAAATTCACCCAAACTTTCCCCTAGCTATTGAATTCTTCTGAGGATGACAATAATTTCTTGGCGCTCAGAAGTCAGTTATCACGATATTAGTATACTAAATAGACTACGAGTTCTCATCTGACTTTCGGCCCAAATAAAAGCACCGATACCTTTGTATTTATGCGGCTCAGAGCGCAAGCTTTCACTTGAAGTTTCACATAGTTGTCCTCAGCAACAGGGAGGTTTTCCTAGAACCAATGAAAACAGAATATTACACGTGCATTTGACCCAGGCCTTTATGATGTGAAAATTTTCATACACAACTGAACAAAATTAAACAGGCCCCGAATCTAACTTTAGGGATGAAAAGTAGGAGTTATTTGTGTGCCATACTTGTATATCCCAAAGTTTAATAAGGATTTCGGAACCATGAACACAATCCAGTTCTCCTCTGTCATCTTTCACGAACTCCCCAAATCATTTAAGTCAGGAGTCACAATCTCAAGACAGCTTGCTTCTACCACTGCAGTGATTTTGGCTTGCGACAAACTTTCAAACAATCACCAATATATGAAAACTCCACTATCTATGTTTAAAGTGGAAAAAAACACTCCTAGAAACCATTTAAACTTAGCGAATAAGGTGACTTTGCAAAGCTCAGAAATTAATGTGGAAAACAGTGCTTTTCCACCTCTTATTTCACAGTTTGAGAGAATCTACTTTCTGAAATATGACTACAATCTGGACATTTACTTTATTGTGGTATTCAACATGAGTTAAGTTTGCAACATAGAAGACTATTAAGGTTGTAGCGTTTTCCTAATATCTTTTAGACCACCATCTAGAGGACTAAAAACTTTTGTAGCAATTCTTTTAAAAATATAGTTATACTACAATATGGACCACCACTGTAACATACAATTAAAGGGAAGTAATTTTTAGAGTTTTGTTTAAGTTTCACTAACAGATCATTTAAACTGGGTAAATATACTTATTTTGTTTAACGATTAAACAATTTTTCTCACCCGTTCTTGAAAAACAAATGTTATTTTTTCATTTGTAGAACTCTGTTGAAAATATAAGCCTTTCATAGTCACCTAAAGCAAAACAAAAAAAGAAAAATATATATCATACATGAAATAAACCAACAAAATGTCATCTATACCAAATGAAAGCAAAAATTCAGAACACAGTCCTGGCAAGGGATAAAATGACAACTGTCAGTGTAGTTTTCAAACAAATACGTTAGATAATAGCGCTTGAAAGGGATCCCAGAAGTGACTGCCAACTTAGCGGAGAATGGGCTTACAGGTCAGCTTTCCACATGGAAGTGAGCATGTGCTTAATTTCACTTCGCTATTCAGTAAAAACGATCCGACCAGGCGTACTTGGGGGATGGGGGTTGTGTATGAAAATTTTCACATCATAAAGGCCTGGGGTCAAATGCACGGGGAGAGGTTCAGAGAGCTCAACTGTCATCACCAAAGTGTCATTAAAAGGCGTCCAAAGTCTTAAAACAGACATTGGAAAGGGAAAGTGGCTCGGTCGGGTGCAGCACTGTCCCACCCCCAGGAGGCGGTGGGCTGGTTCCGGGTCAGGCACTTCCCCAGGTGACAGGTCTGATCCCGGTCCAGGCCCATCAAGGTTTCTCTCTCACACTGATGTTTCCTCTCTCTCTCTCTCTCTCAGATCAATGAAAACATACCCGTGGATAAGGATTTAAAAAGAAAAAAGTGTCCCATCAAGACATCAAAACCGGGCCCTAATTCTTCTGTCACCCTTACAACCATGTAATGGAAGTATTAAAATCTGCAGTCTGCGGATTCCTGAAGTACATCTAAGGATTCCAGTTGTTTCTTTAATTTTCATAATAATTGTATGAAATTCTGTTTTTTTATTTTAGAGATAGAGGAAGGGAGAGGGGTAGAGAGAGAAACATCAGCTGATTGACTGGCATGTGCCCTGACCAGGAATCACACCGGTGACCTTCTGGGCCACAGGATGGCGCTTCATCAATGAGCTACTCTAACCAGGGCAGGACGATTATTTTCGTTCTTTTTCACATTCTCACCCGAGGATATTTTCCCATTGATTTTAGAGAGAGTGGAAGAGAGAGGGACAGACTGAGAGAAATACCGAGATGAGAGAAATATCGAGGGCCTGGCTGGGAGGAGCCTGCGACCCAGGTACTTGCCCTTGACCAGCATCAATCCAGACCCTTTGGTCCACAGGCCGACGCTCTATCCACTGAGCCAAACTGGCCAGGGCACGACTGTTGTCTTAAGTGTAAGTTTACAGATGGCACAAGGCACCTGGCAAACGCTGAGGCCCTGCTGCACAGCTCGCTGATCTTTGGGAAGTAACGCGCAGTCACCCCGGAAACAGCTCTCGCACCCGAAGCTTCTGCTCCCCGCTGCTCCCCCCCTCCCTCCCCTCCTAGGCACACAATAGCTCCCAGAGCACAGTTCGATTGGTCTGTCCTTTTGTGTAAAAGAAATGACATTCCTTGATGCCCACTTCCTTTTCCTCAGCACCATGTTTGTCTCACCCACGTTGTTGCTGGGAGATGTAGTTCATTCATTCTCGTGGCTATAAAATATTACTTTATAGTAACTCATGACTATTTATTAATTCCACTATAGGCATTTGATTTTTTCCAGTTTGGGGCTTTTACCAATTATCCTGCTCAGAACGTCTGTACCTGCTTCTCGATGCAAGTACGATGGCATTTACTTATGGGGAGGAAACTGAGTCTTACAGGGGTCAAGGCCATACCCTCCGGGGGGTGTTACAGCGCCAGCTGGGCCAGATCGGGGACAAACCAGATGCCACCAGCTCCCAAGTCATTCCTCTTAACCCACCGGACGGCTTCCTGTCGCGCTGCTAACATTGAAACTGGAACCCTAAACCCTTCAGCTTCGGGCTGTCCCTCATGGAGTCCTCGCTGATAAAACTGGCACGTAATCTGCAGGGCCCAGTGCGCTGGAACTGCCAGGAATTATGGAAATTTCAGCTGCTGGCCAGAGCGTGAAGCTCCTGAGCACGGGGTCCAGGAACCCGCCTGATGCTAACGCTCCGAGGGCCTAACGGAGCTGAGGGTTTGCTGAGTGAAGTCAGCGAGCTCACTGCACCCCGAACATGGTCAGCGCATCTGCAACTGAGAGACCTGAACCCACGTTCAAGACATACACAGGTATGTGTGTAGCATGTACCAACAGCACCGTATTTCCCGGCGCATAAGATGACTTTTTAACCCAGGAAAATCTTCTCAAAAGTCGGGGGTCATCTTAGACGCCGGGTGTCATCCTATAGGGCGAGTATATCCCAAACTCTCTATTTAAACGGGAAAAGTTGGGGGCCGTCTTATACGCCGGAAAATACGGGTTATTAAAACAGAGTGAGCTAGGTCAGAGGGCATGCATGCTAACCCTCTGGTAGGACGGGCGGTGGGTGCCTGTCCGTGTGTGTGTGGGGGTGTCAGCAGGGGAGGGAGAAGCCAGCGGTGGTCATTCCCTTTGACAGTGAACGGCCCTCTAAGGCCAGCCCTCAGGGCTGTCGAAGATGGTGGCCGCTGCCCTGGCCTGCCAGCGCACACCCTACCGATCCGGTCACAGGACACACACATGTGGCCGCTCTCAGGCTTCCAGGCCATGCCTGTTCGCTGAGACGGCGCCGCCCTCACCGCGCATTCTGCGGACCGAGCCCCGCTCAGCCCTGACCCTCTGTCTGCACAGCCTCCGGGTGACACGCATCTCCCCGCCTGCTCCCGGCTCGAGGCTTCATTCCACACTCACCATCCTCGCCCGAGTCCCCCCCTCCCTGGCGGGGGAGTCACGGTCCGTTATCACGCAGTCCTGACCCCCTGCTCCTGCTCAGCCCGAGCGGCGGGAGCTGCCTTCTGAGAAGCAGCTTCCACACGGCGACACCCCGATGTCCAAACGTCGCCTTCTGCCGTCCGGGGGCCACCGCGTCCTCTGCCCACTGCATCTTAGGACGTGGGGTGTCGCCCAGAGGAGCCGTCCCAGGACCTCCACCCGCAGCGCTCCAAGTTCAAAGGCGGGGGCAGGTCCCTGCACTGCGCAAGCATCGCACACATGACGTCACCGATACCTTTAGTCAGGTCACCCTGAACCGTTTCTCTAAGTTTTCCGTTAAAATCGGCCCGGCTGGCAGACAAAGTAATGCTTAGCTGGTCCCATAAAGAACCCAGTGGGGCCCAAACCGGTGTGGCTCAATGGATAGCGCGTCGGCCTGCGGACTGAAAGGTCCCAGGTTCGATTCCGGTCAAGGGCATGGACCTTGGTGGCGGGCACATCCCCAGTGGGGGGCGTGCAGGAGGCGGCTGATCGATGTCTCTCTCTCATCAATGTTTCTGACTTTCTATCCCTCTCCCTTCCTCTCTGTAAAAAAATCAATAAAATATATATAAAAAAAGAAAAGAACCCGGTGGGAACAAAAGTACCCTCAAAATGACAAAGGGAAGAAAGAGAAGTGTTTTACAGAAGTAGCGAGAGGACTGAGGAAACCGTATTTGTTTCACAAAAACCCCACAAAGGAATTGCGTTCCTGACTCGGAGAACGGTAGAACGGATGCTATTCAAGGCCCAGTGTCTCAGGCATTGGTCTAGATCGGCGGTCGGCAAACTGTGGCTCGCGAGCCACAGGCGGCTCTTTGGCCCCTTGAGTGTTCTGACGCCCCTTCTTCCAAACAGACTCGCCCAGGCCGAAACCGACGTCTGCCCCTGGGCCACCAGGTTTCCATCGCACTGTGAATGCGCACCCGCACGCGGTCTTTGGTGGAAGAGCCACACTCAAGGGGCCAAAGAGCCGTATGTGGCTCGAGAGCCGCAGTTTGCCGACCGCTGGTCTAGATTAAATGGAACACTTAGTTATTATGTCAAAACACTTTTATTGAATGTAAATATGCTTGCACACAGGAAATAAATGAACTGAGCACCTTATAAAATAAAAATATAAGTTAAAATATAGCACTTACCATACCATTTCCAAGAATGAATGTCATTAACTTCAAAATTATATGTTCTCTTTTTTTCCCTCAAGAAAAACGATTTTCAATATGCTGTTACATGCAATACACACCAGTTATTCAAGAAAAATGACCTTATGTATATTACCTTATGTATAATAATGCAAAAAACATTAATATTTCAAGAATAAAAGGATTTCAAGTATAATAATATTACCAAAACTGTACTAACATAGTATGATATCATAAAAGTTGTAGGAAATATTAAAAATCTGCAAATAACAGGATTACTTCTATTATAATTAGTATATTTTTTTCCCTTCTGGCTCTATTTTTGTTCATCAGTTTATGTTCATTATAGCCCACAAATGAGTGCCATCATATGAAATTTATCTTTCTCCGACTGGGTTATTTTTCACTTAGCATGATGCTTTTAAAGTTTATTTGTCAGATATGAGCATTGCTCCTCCAGCTTTTTTTTTCTTTTCCATTTGCATGGAAAAATTTTTCTGTCCCTTCTCTTTCATCCTGTGTGTGTCTTTCGTTTTGAGGTGGGTCTCTTGTAGACAGCATAAAGTTGGGTCACATTTTTGTATCCATTCAGCTACCTTACACCTTTTGATTGGAGCGTTTGATCCATTCACATTTAGGGTTATTATTGAGAGGTGCTGATTTACAGCCATTTTAATTCTGTATGACTAGGTCTCTGTCTGTTTCTTCTTCTCAGCAATCCCTTACAGCAGTCCCTTTAGCGTTTCTTGTAATGCTGGCTTGGTGGTGATGAACTCCTTTACCTTTTTTTGTCTGGGAAGCTCTTTATTCGACCGTCTATTTGAATGATAGCCTTGCTGGACATAGTAATCTTGGTCTCAGATCCTTGCTTGCCATTACCTCGAGGACTTCGTTCCATTCCCTTCTGGCCTGCAGAGCTTCTGATGAGAAATCAGGTGTCAGCCTTAGGGGAACTCCTTTGTAGGTAACAGTTTTCTTTTCTCCTGCTGCCTTTAGAATTCTCTTTGTCTTTAATTTTTGGCATTTTAATCATGGGCATGGGTCTGTTTAGGTTCTTTTTTTAAAAAAATATATTTCATTGATTTTTTACAGAGAGGAAGGAAGAGGGATAGAGAGAAACATCGATGAGTGACATTGATCAGCTGCCTCCTGCACGCCCCACACTGGAGATGTGCCCGCAACCAAGGTACATGCCCTTGACCGGAATCGAACCTGGGACCTTTCAGTCCACAGGCCGACGCTCTATCCACTGAGCCAAACCGGTTTTGGGAATGTTTAGATTCTTCTTGTTTGGGGTTCTCTGTGCCTCCTGAACTTGTGTGACTTTTTCCTTTACCAAGTTAGGGAAGTTTTCTGCCATTATTTCCTCAAACACCTTCTCTATGCCTTCCTCCTTCCTGCCTCTTCTGGCACGCCTGCTCTTCTAATTCTGTTACGTTTCACATTGTCCCACAGCTCCCTTAAGCTGTCCGCTGTTTTTTGTTTTTGTTTTTGTTCTCTAATTGAGTGATATTTCAACTGTCTTCTAATTCACTGATTTGATCCTCAGCTTCCCCTAATCTGCTGTGTATTCCTTCCCATGTCTTCTTTATTTGTGTTATGTCATTCTTTATCTCAGACTATTCTTTTTCCATAGTTACTATGTCTTTTTTCATACTATTGAGCATTTTTAACA
>JAAGEH010001162.1:0-19656 GCA_011751065.1 Lasiurus cinereus
TAAAACAGGACTGTGATTCACATACATAGTGTGTACACGCACGCACGGACACACACACAACTGTTAAATATCATGTGCACAAGCATACACAATACATGCACCCACACAGTTATGGACACAGAGTTTCATACATCAACCCGCTAGCACACAGGCAGATGCATCACCAAGTGCAGATTTCCAGCTTCTCTCACCTGGGCTGATCATTAGTGAGTTCAGACACCTTCTGCTCCAGACTGTTCTCCATCTCCTCAGGTTTTCTTCTGGAGACCTAACATCCAGACACACAGAAGCAATATCTGGGGCCGTGGTACTTGTATAGACTTGCCTTTTCCTTAACCAGCTCCAGAGAAATGAGGTCTCAGATAGCACTTAACTACTAAGGAGGGACTGCAACCAAGTCCCCAAGCTGTGGCTAATTTCTGACTGCCCTTTGGGATATTCTGTGTCCAAGAGCCACAGCGGCTGGAGTCCTAGGGGACAGTATCCCTGATTCCAGTTATGCCCTGGACACATTTCTTCTTGGACATTGTTCAAGCTGGGACAAAGGATATTTCCACTTTTTGTTTTGAAATGATTTTGAAGATACAGAAAAGTTAAAAAATGGTACCAAGGATTACTTGACAGATGATGTTCAGATTTCATAATGGTTAACATTTTACTATGTTTACCATATGTATATATTTATGTATGTATGTAAGTGTAAGGCTTTAATTCTCAATAGATATACCACAGTGCATATTATTAGAAGGCATATGCTTTTAATTTTTCCAATGACTAGTGTTTTCATTTATGTTCTTTTGGTATTGTTTTGTCTGTCAGGTTATCTACTGTAAAGTTACAGTTTTTTATAGTTACTATTTTAACTTGTAATTAAAGATATAATTTATGTAGATATTTTGGTATTATATAAACAACATTTTCCTTGTTAAAATTTCACCCACTCACTTTAATGATTCTTATATGACAAAATTACTGCAAAGGCAGTAGTCAAATGGTGGCTCTTTATAAATTCTATAATTTCTTATTCTTAGTTATATCATATAAGAAGAATTTACCTTTATTCCCCACTCATTTGTCTTATTTTGTTTTTTTGTTAATCCTTACCAGAGGATATTTTTCCATGAGTTGAAGTAGAGTAGAACAGAGGGTGGGAGGAAAGGAGGCAGGGAGAGAAAGTGAGAGGGAGGGGAAGAGGTGAGAGAGAGAAACATCGATGAGACACACTGATGATTGCCTCCTAAATGTGTCCCAAGAGGGTCCAGGGATCAAGCCTACAACCCTGATACATGCCCTTGACTGTGTATGGAACACACCACCCTTTGGTCCACTGATGGAAGCTCTAATGACTTAGCCACACTGTCCAGGGCTGCATATATTATTTCTGACTGGTGCTTTGGAATTCTTAGAACATATTCTCATAGGTGGGGTCACTAGTCAGGAACAGTTCCCTTTTTAATTTTTGAGGAAACTCCATACTGTTTTCCACAGTGGCTGCTCCAGTCTGCATTCCCATAAAGAGTGAACTAGGGTTTGTTTTTTTTCTACACATCCTCATCAGTACCTGTTTGCTGTTTTATCAGTGATAGCTATTCTTGCAGGTATAAAGTGAAATCTATCATTTTAATTTTCATCTCTCTGATTTTTAAAGATGTTGAGCATCTTTCCATATATCTATTGACCATATGTATGTCCTCTTTGGAGAAGTATCTTTTCAGGTCCTTTACTCACTTTTTAACTGATTGTTTGTGTTCATGGTGTTAAGCAGTAGATGTTCTTTATATATTTGGGAAATGACCCCTTATCAGATGTATTATTGGCAAATATGTTCTCCCATACAGTGAGTTCCCTTTTCATTATGTTGATTGTTTCTTTTGCTGTGCTGAAGATTTTTAGTTTGATTTAGTCTTATTTGCTTATTCTTTTCCTTGTTCTCCTTTTGCCCTAGGAAATATATCACCAAAATTTTGCTATGAGAGATGTGCGAGATTTTATGGTCTATGTTTTCTTCTAGGATCTTTATGGTTTTGGAGTTACATTTAAGTTTTTTATCCATTTATAGTTTATTCTTTTTTAATTTAATAAATCTTTATTGTTCAGATTATTACAATTGTTCCTCTCTTTTCCCTCATAGCTCCCCTTCATCTGGTTCCCACCCCACCCTCTTACCTTACCCCCCAAATACTTTCCTCATCCGATTTTTGCCAGTCCCTTTCTGCACCCCCCACATCTCTTTCTCCCCAAGAATTGTCAGTCCCTTTCCTTTCTATGCCCCTGATTCTGTTATAGTTGTTCATAAATTTTATCTTTATCTTTATCTTCTTCTTCTTCTTCTTCTTAGAGAAAACCTTTCAGGATTCATGTAATACTGTTTTGGTGGTGATGAATGTCTTTAGTTTTTCTTAATCTGCCCTTCAATTCTGAATGATAGCTTTGCTGGGTAGAGTAATGTTGGTTGTAGGTTCCTGCTATTCATCACTTTGAATATTTCTTGCCACTCCCATCTGGTTTGCATAGTGTCCGTTGAAAAATCAGCTTACAATCGTATGGGTGCTCCCTTGTACATAACTAATTGTTTTTCTTGCTGCTTTTAAGATTCTCTCTTTGTCTTTTGCTCTTGGTATTTTAATTATGATGTGTCTTGGTGTGGTCCTCTTTGAATTCATTTTGTTTAGGGTTTTCTGTGCTTTCTGGATTTGTAAGTCTATTTCTTTCACCAGTTTTCAGTCATTATTTCTTCAAATAGGTTTTCTGAATCTTGCTCGCTCTGGCACCACCATTATTCTGATGTTGGTACACTTGAAGTTGTTCCAGAGACTCCTTACACTATCTTCATATTTTTTAATTCTTTTTTCTTTTTGCTTTTCCAGTGGAGTGTTTTCATCTTCTTCATATTTCAAATATTTGACTTGATTCTTGCATTCCTGTAGTCTGCTGTTAGATCTCTGTATAATATTTTTTATTTCAGTCAGTGTATGTTCAATTTCTAGTTGATCCTTTTTCAGTACCTCTCAGATCTCACTAAATTTATCAGCCTTTTCTAGAAAATTCTTGAAAAACCTTATAATCGTGGTTTTGAGCTCTATATTCAGTTGTTTGCTTTCCTCCATTTCTTTTATTTGTGATCTGTTTCTTTGTCTCCACATTTTGACTGCTTTCCTGACTTGATACAGTGGCTTTGTGTGCTCGGTGTCTGATACGGCCCAGTGACTCAGCCTCCCCAGTTACCTGAGGTGGACACTCTTGGTGCACCCCCTTGTGAGCTGTATGCACAGTCTTATTGTAACTAAGCCTTGATTGTTGTTTGTATGACTTGGAGGAAGTGACCTCCAGGCCAGTTGGCTGTGAAGATCAATTGTGTGTATGCTGGGAGAACTTCTGTGCTGAAGACACTTTTATGAGACAATACTTGCAAAAGTTTCTGTACTTGGCTTGGATGGGGCAGAGTCTCAAGATGGAGAAGACAGCATTGATTTTCTGTCAGCCCTACCTTAATCGGCCCCTGTGTCTCAATGTCCTTTGTTAATTGCTATAAGCACCTCTGAGAGAAAGCCTTCCTCAAGTTCTGCCTATTGCCAAACAGTCCAGTTTCTCCCGGAATGAGTCTGGATTCCCAGACTCTCACTGGAATAGAGTTCAGTACAGTTGGGAGCTTTTGTCTGCCTCCCACTTGAGAAAGCCATCCCTGTACTCAGTTGCCTGCTGAGCACACCTTAATACCTCTGCCTTTTGCAGTTCCTCTGAATCTCAGTGTGCTTTTCTCTTTCCTGACAGTCCAGTTTCACCTTGTATGAGTCTAGGTCCCCAAAGTCTTATCCAGAACTGGATTTCAGCACAGTCGGGAGCTTTTGTCCCCCTTCTGCTTGAGAAAGCCAGCAATGCACATAGTTGCAAGTCCTCTGTGCTTGTGCATGTTGCACTACCTCTGCCTCTTGCAGTTCCTGAGTCTCTGCGTGCTGTTCTCTTTCCTTCTAGTTGTAGAATTTCCACTCAGCCAGACTTCCTGTGGTTCTGGATGATGTCTGTTTTGTCCTTTAGATGTAGTTTTGAAATTGTTGTGCAAGGTGCAGTTTATGTGTTCACCTATGCCACCATCTTGGTCTCTCTGCTCTTTCTTTTCTAATGAGTGTGGTTATAGTTCATCAATCTAGTTTATGTCTTCAAAGAACCAGCTTTGGTTTCATTGATCTTCTGTGCTGATTTTTTAGTCTTTTTGTCATTTATTTTCACTCAGATATTTATTATTTCCTTCTTTCTACTTATCCTTGGCTTCATTTGTTGTTGTTGTTTTTTATTGTGTGTGTGTGTGTGTGTTTGTTCTTTCTGTTGTTGTTTGTTTAGGTATAGGATTAGATTGTTTATTTGAGATTATTCTTGCTTCTGGAGATAGTCCAGTAATACTATGAACTTCTCTCTCAGGACTGCTTTCGGTATATCCCATAGATTTTGAATTTTGTGCTCTCATTTTTGTTTGTTTTCAGGTAATTTTTTTCTTTTTTTCCCCTTGATCTCATTGGTAACTTATTCATTGTTTAATAACATGCTGTTTGGCCTCCGTGTATTTGAATGGTGTTGAGAAAAAAACAATTTTTTTTTTTTACTGTAGTTGATTTTTAGTTTCGTAACATTGTTATCTGAGAAGATGCTTGATATGATTGCTATCAGCTTGAATTATTAAGACTTATTTTGTGCAGAAACCAGATTGGCTCAGTGGATAGAGTGTTGGACTGCGGACTGAGGGGTCCCAGTGCCTTGGTTGCAGGCACATCCCCAGTGAGGGTGTGTGTGTGTGTGTGGGAGGCTGCTGATTGATGCTTCTCTCTCATCGATGTTTGTAACTCTCTCCCTTCCTCTCTGTAAAAAATCAGTGGACTATATTAAAAAAAAGACTTATTTTGTATTCTCATATATGGTGTATCTTTGAGAATGATTTATGAGCACTGGAAAATAACTATATTCTACTGCTTTGGGGTAAAATGTTGGACAAATATCAATTAATTCAATCTAATGTAGTTTGTTGTTTAAGGTCATTTTCTTTTTCCTCAGGATTTTTTTTTGTCTGAAACATCTATGCAGTAATGACTGCAGGATGTTAAGATCCCCTACTATGACTTTGTTGCTATCAATCTCTCCTTAAAGTTTACTAAGCATTTCTTTACACAGTTAATTACTCTAACATTAGGTGCATATATGTTTACTAAGGTTATAACCCCTTGTTGGATCAGTCCCTTTAGTATTATATTGACTTTCTTGTTCTCTTGTTATGATCTTTGTTTTGAAGTTTATTTTGTCAAATATAAGAATTGCTATCTTAGCATTTTTGTGTGTGTGGTTGTTGTTTCCACTTGCATGGAATATTTTTTTTCCCCCATCACTTCACTTAGAGCCTCCGTGAATCTTTTGTTCTGAAGTGGGTTTCTTATAGATAGTATATATATGGCTCTTGTTTTCTTAGACATTCAGCTGTCCTGTGTCTTTTATTTTTTATTTTTTTGGAACATAATGTGTTAACATCTTTATTTATTTTTAAATAACTCTTTATTGTTTAAAGTATTACATATGTCCCCTTTTTTTTCACCCATTGACTTCCTCTAGCCAACCCCCCGCTCCCAAATCAGGCCTTCACCACCTTTTTATCTGTGTCTATGGGTTATGCATATATGTATACATTGTCTTTGGTGATTATCTCCCACCCAACAGCCCTCCATGTGATTTCTACTGTACTCTTTAGTTACAGGTTTTCAGATTAGCTCTCCTTGAATTGTTTTTCAAATTGATTGCTCTGCAATTTAGTTGCAAATCTAGTTTGGGGCTAGGAGGTAGTAGGTGCAACTTTCAGCTAATCTGCAGATATGTTGAAATCTCTAGTGTTTTAATCTTTGATGATTTGGCTAAGGTGGTGTCTGCAAGTTCTCTACAGAAAAAAACACACAAAAAAACCCCACAAAAAACAATTTTCTTCAAGTTACTATTTTAACCTTGTAGTTAATAGATATCATTTGGGTCGATGTCTTGATATTATATAAGCATAACTTTCTCCTTATTAAAATTTCACCCACTATAGTTAACATTAATTGATAATTCTTATATGAAAAAATTATTGAAAACCTTGAGGCCAAATGGTGATTCTTATTTCTAATGTCTTCCTTGTTCATTAGTTGTATTCTCCTATAAGAAAAAACTTACCCTTATTTCCCAGTCATTTATTTTCTATTTATTCATTTATATTATTATGTACCCATGAATTCTTACTGAGTGATAATCCATTGCCATAGTTACTCATTTTGAAGCTTTTGGTATTTGTACTCATAGGATATAAGGGCTGGGAAAAAAAGAATGGGGAATAGCCCTTTCTGGTTTTGCTAAGTGGTTACAGCTTCAGCCTGCACAATGAATGGTTGTGGGTTCAATTCCAGGTCATGGGAGTCTTTATTACCTATACTACACTAGTATCTACATCTGCTTTTATATCGTATATGTACCTATGGTAGTATGAAAAGTAGATGAGGTATTAAGGTGGGACTCATTACTAGAAAAATTTTTCTAATTATAAATGAAGTGGTATCCTCTTAAAAGCATTATTTAAAAATCTCTATGTTTTTAATAGCCATTCGTTGTAGCATCTACCAATTTTCATATGTCGTTACTCACCATGGCTGATTGCAGTCTTCCAACATGATGTCATTGTGCAGTGGGAAGAGATGTGCATAATCAGCTTGAAGAAACTAAACCAGCATAAATGAATCAATTCAAAAACAAATAAGTAATTGATTAAATAAATGAATAAATAAATAAAGATCACCAGATGCAGAATCTGATGCTAAATAAGTGATTCTTGTATAATATAAAAAATACATAAGCAAAAAATGACATCACAAAATAGAGACAAATTCACAAATTATAATTGTGCAACATGTTCTGCATAAGATTTGCATGTGTCTTAGATGATGAGACAATGAAAAACATCAATTAGGAATAAAGACTAATTAACAATCCAAGTATCAAATATGCCTTAGGTCAGTGGTGGGCTAACTAAGGCTCGTGAACCACAAGCTACTCTTTGGCCCCTTGAGTGTGGCTCTTCCACAAAATACCACAGCCTGGGCAAGTCTATTTTGAAGAAGTGGCATTAGACGAAGTTTAAGTTTAAAAAAAAATGGCTCTCAAAAGAAATTTCAATCGTTGTACTGTTGATATTTGGCTCTGTTGACCAAGAAGTTTGCCGACCACTGCCTTAGGTGACATAGTAACAAATTTGTACAAGAAAGCAGAGGCATGGTCAATGAAAATTCTATGGGAATGTAAAACATACAATAATTTTAGGATATCTGTCTCATTCTGCTCCTGATTGCAACAGGAGAATTTAATGATTTCCAGTTAAAGAACGTAACCCTATTGACACACATCTCTAAGGCCTGTTTTATATCTCTGTTCCTCAGGCTGTAGATGAAGGGGTTCAACATGGGGGTAACTACCGTATACATGACTGAAGCAATTATGTCTTTGGAACCCCATGATGAGGAGAAAAAGTAAACACCTGCAGCTGTCCCATAGTATAAGAGCACCACAGAGAGATGGGAGCCACAGGTAGAAAAGGCTTTAAAGAGTCTCTTAGTGGAGGGCACCCTCATGATGATGGTCCCTATACGAATATAAGAGCCCAAAATAACACCAAAAGGCAAGAAGAAAATCATTCCTGCCTCAGTGAATAGGACCAGCTTATTGAGAGAGATGTCTGAGCTGCTCAGCTTCAGGAGTGCAAGGAGGTCACAGAAAAAGTGGGTGATGATGTTATTGGCACTGAAGGGGAGTCGGACCAATAAGAGAGTGTGCAACAAATCATGGGCACAGGAGAGAATCCAGCAGCCTGCCACCAGCAGCACACACAGCCCCTCCCTCATGATGGTGGTGTAGTGCAGAGGCTGACAGATGGCCACGTACCTGTCATATGCCATCACAGCCAGAAGAAAATTGTCAATACCAATAAAAAATATGAAGAAATACATTTGAGAAATGCATCCCACATAGGAGATGGATTGTTGCTGAGTCTGAATGTCCGTGAGCATCTTTGGGACAATGACAGATGAAAGAGACATGTCAGAGAAGGCCAAGTGGCTGAGGAAGAAGTACATGGGCGTGTGCAGGCGAGAGTCCAGCCTGATGAGCAGGATGATGAGCAGGTTGCCCAGCACCGTGGTCAGGTACATGCCCAGGAACAGGGTGAAGAACACGCCCTGCTGCCCTGGTGGGATGTGGAGCCCCAGGAGGAGGAAGTGGGACACGCTGCTCTGGTTCTCAGGCCTCATGCTCTTCCGTCTGCTGGGGATGGAGAAGGTGTGGGAGTCTCAGGGACTTTGAAAGGACGAACAAAACCATCACATCTCATCTTATTATTCTCTGGGAAAACCATTCATTTCTAAAAACTTGCATATTAATTTCTCATACCTGTGGATGTATGCATCTCCCCTCTATCCCAGTCTGGCTCCAGACAAACATTGAACCTTAAATTAGTCCACAAGACCTCATCACACAGTGGCACGAAATGGTTGTCTGTTCTATTCAACTATCACTTTTATCATCACATCTGTGTTGGAACCTCTTCTAAGGTCTGAGATTATGTCTATACCCAACCAGAGCCAACCCTTATAATGCACTGTGGTAGAAAATTAAGATCAGCCCGGAAACTGGTATCCGTTGTTAGTGCTTTTAAATAACGTGAGGCCCCCGGCTGAGGTGGGGTTCTTGGAACATTTTCACATTCCTCCTGTGAATATGTCGGGTCTCACTGACCCACAGCTGTAAACTCAGGGACACTCTCAAATGGGGGGCCATTTAAAACCACCTGATGCCAAAATAGCTCTAAAATTAAAGTAGTCCACATGCTTCCTATATAATAAAAGAGAAACATGTAAATTGACTGTACCTCTACTATGCTCACCAGCCAATCAGGAGTATGCAAATTAACCCAACAAAGATGAAACTAATTTGCATACACAGGCACCGAGCAGCCTGGGTCCAGGGGAACATCCTTTGGGGCTTGTGGAGACCCCAGTGGCTGCAGTTGTGCATGGCTCAGGAGTCCCTGCATGACCCCCAGCCTGGCGCCCATGAAGGGAATGTTCCTGCCTCACTCCCAGCTGCTTAGGCATGCAGCAGCGCCAAGTGGAGGTTTGGGTCCACACCCCCAACCCTGTGCACAAGACAGGGCTGGCTGCTGGCCTCAGGGGCGTGCGGGGACCCCAATGGTCACCAATGCGTGTATGGCCAGGAGGTTCTTGCATGCCCCCCAGCCTGGTGCTCAGGATGCAGAGCTGGCTGCTGGCCTTGGGGGCATGCAGAGACCCCAGCGGCCACCACTGCGCGGTCTGGGGTCTCTGCACGCACCCCAACCTGGCGCCCAAGGTGTGGGCCTAGCCCAGTGGACACAACACAGGGGGTCCTCTGCCACATGAGCTATAGAGGAAACACCTTTTCTTTCTTTTTTTTAAAAAATATATTTTATTGATTTTTTTAGAGAGAAGAGGGGTAAGGGATAGACAGTCAGAAACATCAATGAGAGAGAAACATCTATTAGCTGCCTCTTGCATACTCCCCACTGGGGTTGTGCCTCCAACCAAGGTACATGCCCTTAATAGGTATCAAACCTGGCCCCTTCAGTCTGCAGGCCCAAGGTCTATCCACTGAGTCAAATAGGTTTGAGAGTAAACACCTTTTCTGACCGCTCATTGGCTAAGCTCCCCATACGCCGCCACTTGCAGTGTTCTTGGTAACGTGGGTAATAAGAATCCAAGAAGGTGACCTAGAGTTTTCCAACACACTCCTGGAGGAAAAATCGAAGGTCGACTGTTAGAGGGACTAAGAAATGTCATATCCTGCCCTAGCCAGTTTGGCTCAGTAGATAGAGCCTGGGCCTGCTGACGACAGGATTCGGGTTTGATTCTGATCAAGGGCATGTACCTAGGTTACAGGCTTCTCCCTGGCCAGGGCCCAAGTCAGGATTCATGCAGGAAGCAACCAATCAAAGTGTCCCTCTCACATTGATGTTTCTCTCTCTCTTTCTCTCTCTCTCTCTCTTCCACACTCTCTAAAAATCAATGGAAACATATCCTCTGGTGAGGATGAGAGAGAGAGAGAGAGGGAGAGAGAGAGAGAGAGAGAGAGAGAGAGAGAGAGAGAGAGAGAGAGAGAGAGAGAGAGAGAGAGAAGGGAGGGAAGGAGGAAGGAAAGAAAGGAAGAAAGAAGAAAGAAAGAGAAAAGAAAGAAAGAAAAAGAAAGAAAGAAAAAGAAAAGAAAGAAAAAGAAAAGAAAAGAAAAGAAAGAAAGAAAGAAAGAAAGAAAGAAAGAGAAATGTCAGGAGTCCCCCCATGACTCCCAGAAAGAAAGAAAGAAAAAGAAAAGAAAAGAAAAGAAAAGAATGAAAGAAAGAAAGAAAGAAAGAAAGAAAGAAAAACAAAGAAAGAGAAAGAAATGTCAGGAGTCCTCCCATGACTCCCAGCCTGGCACCCACGAAACAGGGCTGGCTGCTGGCCTGGGGGTGTGCGGAGATGGGAATGTTCCTTACATTCCCAGATTTTAAAACCTTGTCACAGCTGCTCTAAGAATTTGTGTTCTTTCACCTTTTTTAGTTTTTAAGAAATAGAAACATAAATGATACAAATTCTATAGGTACACAGCAATGCAGTAGAGAATAGAAGGACACACAGTGTCCTAAATGTATGTAATATGTAATGTATAAACCTGGCCCTGGCCAGGGAGAAGGACACACTGTTTGTAAAATGTATGTAATATGTAATGTATAAACCTTGATATATGTATTACCATTTTGTACATAATAAAAATCACCAAGTATTAGCTTGGGTTCCGTCTAATGTATCTTTGTGATCGGAACCCATGCTCTTAACCATTACACAGGGAAACCTCTTTTTTTCTTGCTTAGGGGAACCAAGCACAATGTATTACATTAGAACTGTGAGGACTCGAAGTTGTGCAAAATTCTGAACCCTCTTACTAGGTAATCACATTCCTTTATATTTATATACCTTCCAACTAACAATAAATTCTCAAATATACTAACTTTATTTTGGACAGTAACTGTTTACTGAGAGCCTCTGTGAGATTCACAATAGAAGTGTAATTCTTTTCATTTTATAGATGGGGAAACTAATACCAAAATTTAAGTAACTTTCCCAAGTTGTCTCTGCTATTTGATAGTGATTCTGCCCAATAACTTCACATAACCTGATGCCTACAGCTTATTTTCCTGGGGTGTTTAATGAAAGTAAAGAGGAGGAAAGGAAAAATTTAAAAAAATGACAAGTAAAACCCAGAAAAAGACATTTAAAAAAGAAAAGAAAAATGTAAAGAAGAAGTTGTGAAATCTGAAAAACTCTCACACTCTGGTACATGGAAATGAGAGCAGATTTTTTTCAAGAAACGGTGAGTTGCTTAGAGTGTGGCTATCTCAGCTAATGGTGCCAGAGAAGGAGGACAGGTAAGGACATACTTGAGTTCTGACACCCATAAACACACACACACAAACACCACACACACTGCTGTGTTGAGGGTTTCAGTCACCTGTGACCATGTTCCTGTCCTCAGGAATGAATAGTCAATATGTGGTTCAGATCAACAACACTTATCTACACACATGCAAATCATAAGTAACACACTAAGTGAGACATGCACAACACACAATGATGGACCACCCACCCATGAAAATACTAACACATTTGACTTATGGACTCATCTGGTGATACTCTCAACTCACCACATACACATAACTCAAGGGCCATACACACATCACCAAAAGCACACAAACCACAAACACTTAGAAAATTTTACATGAGCCTGGCTGATATTGCTCAGTGATTGAGTGTCGACCTATCAACCAGGAGTTCACTGTTCGATTCTGTTCAGGGTACATGTCTGGTCTGTGGGTTCAATCCTTAGTGGGAGGGGGGTACAAGAGGCAGCTAATCAATGATTCTGTCTCATTGAACATAGAGACATATATTTTTATGTCTCTCTCCCTCTCCTTTCTTTCCTCTGTGAAATCAATAAAAAATATTTTTGTAAAAATTTCACAAGAAACACACACCATAGCACATATGCACACCCAGACACACACTCACTACAATAAGTAGCACACATCTTGCTATTTAACTGAGAAGCAGGTTTCAACCCTTCTGACTTTTCCTTTTGGGAAATGGGTATCTACTTGGTGCAGTTAAGGCTATTCAGTCACGGGTAGTCATTAAACCATACATATGATAACATACACACAGAGAAAATCAAACAACACCCCCTCTCAGCTCTCACACACAAGTATATCACCCACAGCACAGCTCCCATGTGCACCAGCACATGCTGCTGAGCAGAGGTGTGAGCCCTCTCTGACCTGACCTTGGTTCCTGGTGAGGTTGAGCATCTTCCTGTCCAGAAGCAGAGACAGTAGTTTCACCCAGATGCTCAGCTGTGATGCCAGGGTTTGAATCAGGAGTCCCTCGCCACACACCAAGAAATGATAACTTGTTCTACATGAATGAAAACAGGTCTTTGAGTCATATATATAACTCACACAGATATACATACTTACACATGCAACTACTAAATACTATTAAATACCAGTTATACAAACATACACAATAGATGCAGACACACACACACACAGATTCATGGACTCAGAATCTCACACATGAACCCCTTAACACACAGGCAGATCCATCACCAAGTGCAGATTTCCAGCTCTTCTCACCTGGCTCGTCATTGGTGAGTTCAGACACCTTCTGCTCCAGACTGTTGCCCAGCCCATCAGGTTTTCTTCAGGAGACCTAACATGCAGACTTGGCACTTCTTCCGACTTCTTTTTTAATTAACCAGCTCTAGAGAAATGAATCCAATGATAACACTTATTAATGAGAAACTGCAGCCAAGTCCAAGTCCACAAGTTTCTGGCTAATTTCTGACTGTCCCTTGGGGAGTTGTGTGTCCAACAGCCAAAGAGACTAGAGTCCCTGATTCCAGTCATGCCCTGATGCCTTTCTTCTCAGGCATTATTCCAGCTGGCACAAAGGATTTCTCAACTTAATATTTAAAACTATTTTAATCACAAAAAAAGTGTAAAATGCCATATAGGTTTGGAAAAAAAGTAAGTTTCCAGCTGTGAGTATGCAAAATATATATATAAAATACAATAATAATAAACTATACATATGTAGTTTATTATTATTATATTATTTTTCATGGTAACATACACACACACAGAAAACCAAACACATTTTCCATCTCTTTAAACATACTTTTGCCCTAACCTGTAATTGCCTAATGTAGTGTCTGCCAGGTTAGCTACTGGAAAGTTACTATTTTTTTAAGTTACTATTCTAACCTTGGAATTAATAGATATTATTTTGGTAGATATTTTGGTACTATACAAACATAACATTTCCTTTACTAAAATTTCAACTCATTATTTTTGACATCTGTTGGTGATTCTTATATTGGAAAATTATTGCAAATGTTGTTGTCAAATTGTGATATAATTCCACTAGAGGCCCAGTGCATGAAATGCTTGAAATGGTAGGGTCCCTAGCCACTGCCGGCTGCCATCCTAGTACTCCCTCCTTTCCCCGAGCTGCTTGCTGCCACTGCCACCCGCTGGGGCCTCCCTTCGTCCCCATTGCTTGCTGCTGCCGCAGTCAGCCAAGGCTTCCCTTCCTTCCCCTGACTGGCCATGCCCCCTGGTCAAACTTCTGGATGCTCAGTCAAGTAGACAATTTGCATACTATGCTTTTATTATATAGGAATATTTTCTCTAGATGTATTATTTGTACTCTCTTATAAGAAGAAAATTACTCTTTTTCCACACTCATTAGTTTTTTATTTATTTACTAGAAGCCTGATGTATGAAATTCGTGTAAGAGTAGGCCTTCCTTCCCCTGGCTGCCAGCACTGGGTTCCCTCTGGCACCCAGGATCAGGGACCTAAGCAGTTGGAAATCCTTAGTGCTGCTGAGGAGGTGGGAGAGGCTACCGCCTCCACCACTGTTCTCATAGCCAACAGCCAGGCTCATGGCTAAGTTGAGCTCTCTCTGTGAAAGCATACTGACCACCAGGGGGCAGCACCTGCATTGAGTGTCTGACCCCTGGTGGTTATTGCACATCATAGCACATCATTCTGCTGTTAAGGTTAATTTACATATTACCCTTTTATTATGTAGGATGTTGTTATGGACTCATAGATTCTTATTCTCTGAGTTATAATCTTTTATAATTCATTATTCATTTTTTAATTTTGTTTGTGCTAATTGCCTACGAGTATTCCAAATTATCTGAGAGAAGTCAACTGAAAAATATATATAAAAGAAACACAAGATGCAGAAACTAGAAACTGAGAAGCTAAAGGAATGTTTAAACACAAGGGGAAGGGTCAGGAGTGAGATAGGAATAAATGGGAGATGGAAACAGGATAGGTGTTAATATATGACCTATAATGTGCAATCTATTTATACATTTTAAAGCCCATGATTTCTAATTGATATCTCCAATTCTAGTTTGACACCATAGAGTTCTTTCCAGCCTCTCCTTTTCCATGTGCATAGTTTCCTAGAGAGAGAGGGACTCCCTTTTCCTCGATGTTTATTTATTTGCTGAGTCTTTAGCTACAAAGTGAATTGTTTCAAATCTTGACCCATACCACTGTTGATGACACACTAAGTACAGCTTAAAACTTTGTTGGCAGGTTTGTTTTTTTTAATTGTGAGAGTATGTAGTCAAAATTCTGGGTTCAGGAATTACTTAGGGTACTTATTTTTTATTTTCCTCTTTGGTGTAATTACAGAGTATAATAGGATTATAATTAGGTTCACTTATATTATTTTATTCTATTTTGCTTTATTCACCGACTCTTCTATTTATTATTAGTGCCAAAAGACAACATAGTACAAATGACACAAATAATTCTAACTCCTCCACTCTGACAGCTATCAGTCTGCGCTAGATTGCAATGCCATTTATTGACATTGTTTAATAAAACCATACAGATGTCAAGTGTACGGCTAAAAAAACAACACCTGCATACTGCATTGTACACTTCACACCCAAAGTTCTCTCTCTTTCTCTTTCCTGTGATCCTCCCTTTGTTCACTTCCACCTCCTCCCCACAACCGCTTTTCCTCTGACTCACCATACTGTTTACCATGTCTGTATGTGATTTATATTTTTTCCTTGCTTTATTCCTTCACCATTTTTTCGCCCAGCCTTCCTAACACCTCTCCTCTGACAGCTGTCAGTCTACTCTATGTATTTAAGCTTCTGTTTCTATTCTGTTTTTTCATTATTGGCCATTAGAATATGCACTTAGTGAGATCATGTGGTATATGTCTCTGTCTAGCTTTTTTCACTTAGCATACTAATTTCCAGCTCCATCTATGCTGTCTCAAAAGGAGATTTTTCTTTTTCTAGCCAAGTAGTAGTCCATTGTGTAAATGTACCATGGAGTTTTTTTTGTGTGTGTTTTTTTTAATTTACTCATCTAGTGATGGGCCTATAGGCTGTTTCCAGATCTTAACAACTTCCTGTGTTTCTTTATGTTTAAATGGGCATATATATATATGAATATTTTACTTCTTCATTTTTACATGACATGTAGCATGCTATAAATGCTCTTTTACACATTGCTTTTTAAAATTTAACAATATATCCTGTTTCTCCATATTAACTCATAAATATCTCTGTTCTTACATTTTTTCCCATTGCAAAATACTAAGTTTCTTTGATATTCTATAGAGTTTTCTTTACTGGTCCTAGTATGAGCTATTGGTGTTGAGTGTCCTAAATGTCACCCAATTGTATACTTCCAATGGCTAATATGATAAATTTTATGTTTTGTATCTTAAACTATAATTAAAAATTAAAGAGTAGGTAAGAGGTAATCTCTATAAACTGGTACAGCACATAAAATAATTACAACAATTGCTGAAACCGGTTTGGCTCAGTGGATAGAGCGTCGGCCTGCAGACTGAAAGGTCCCAGGTTCCATTCCGGTCAAGGGCATGTACCTTGGTTGCAGGCACATCCCCAGTAGGGGGTGTGCAGGAGGCAGCTGATTGATGTTTCTCTCTCTCTCATGGATGTTTCTAACTCTCTGTCTCTCTCCCTTCCTCTATAAAAAAATCAATAAAATATATTAAAAAAATTATAACAACATAATAATAATATATATTCAATATGTAAATAAAGGAGAATATAATAAAATATATATTTGATTAATCAAAAGGGAGGAAGAGACAATAAATGTGAAACTGGTATATCAAATAAAAATCAGGAATATACAAAATATACATTTCAATATACAGTGGTATCTTGAGATACAAGTGTCCTAACATACAAGATTTTTGAAATATGAGCCGTCGAGCGATCGATTTTTGCTTTGAAATACGAGCAACATTTGAGATAGGAGTAATCAAGAGGATCGGCCTGGGACCCCTTTGGGGATGTCTACATGCCAACTTAGGCTGGATCTCCCCAAGTAGGCCCGATTGTCCCCGGGATTGGGCCTAAGCCAGAAGTCAGACATCCCTTGCACAGTCCGGGCTCTGGTAGTCTGGGACCCCTCGCTCCTTACCCCCTGACTGCAGTGGAGGCTGGAGAGGCCCTTGCTCTGGCCACCCATGAGCCTGGCTTCTGTCTGAGCAGCGCGAGGCATGTGGGAGTGCACTGACCACTGGGGGGGCAGTTCCTGTGTTGAGCATCAGGTCCCAGGTGGTCAGTGAGCATCATAGTAAACATTTGTTCTGCTGGTCGTTCACCATTTGATCAGTTTGCATATGAGGGTATTATTATATAGGATATCAGTAGATATCAAATTCTACGCAAACATAATTGTTGCTTTACATAAAAAGAGCAAATCCACCTTTACACTGTTAGTGATGAACACCTCACAGATATAAAGACATAGCAAACCTTAAAGTGATGGAAATAATACCATGTAAACACTAACCATGAGTAAGGGGCATCTTTACTACCGATGCTATACTAGTATCTGTATCTGTATTTTTATCTGTACCTGTTTATAACTATATCTATATCTATATCTATATCTATATCTATATCTATATCTATATCTATATCTATATCATCTGTATCTATATCTATATATATCTATATCTATCAATAAATTTAGTTATATCTATATTAATATCAGAAGTAGATGAGGTGTTAAGGTAGAACCCATTGCTAGATGTGTGCTGTTAACTTCATTTAAAAATGCATTTATAAACTCTTGTTTGTAGCACATGTTAATTTTCATGGTGTAATTATTCTAATCATGGCTGATTGACATGTACCAACATCATGTTATTGAATGTGAATTGGAAGAGATGTGCACAATAAGCTTGAAGCCAATGTGAGACAGGAAATAATAATCAGTTAAAAAAAAAGTTCATCATGTATGGATCATGATGGTAAATCAGTGAGTCCTCAATAACATACTCCATAAATAAAACTCACAGTTATAATTGTGTTAGATATTTTACAAAAAAATTTGCATAGGTCTTATCAGAGATTATGAACAAGGGATTAAAGAATTACTAACAACCCAAGTAGCAAATTTGACTGAGTTCAATATAACAACACTTGTACATGACAGCAGAATGCATATTCTAAGATTATATGGAGATGTTGACAGTACAATGATTATAGAAGATCTGTCTCACTGTGCTCCTAACTGCAACAAGAGGACTTAGTGATTACCATTAAAAAACTAACCCTACCGACACACATCTCTAAGGCCTGTTTTATATCTCTGTTCCTCAGGCTGTAGATGAAGGGGTTCAGCATGGGGGTAACTACTGTATACATGACAGAAGCAATTATGTCTTTGGAACCCCATGATGAGGAGAAAAAGTAAACAACTGCAGCTGTCCCGTAGTATAAAAGCACCACAGAGAGATGGGAGCCACAGGTAGAAAAGGCTTTAGAGAGTCTCTGAGTGGAGGGCCTCCTTAGGATGATGGTCCCTATACAGATATATGAGCCTAAAATAACACACAAAAGCAAAAAGTAAAGCATTCCTGCCTCAGTGAATAGGACCAGCTCATTGAGGGAGGTGTCAGAACAGCTCAGCTTCAGCAGCACAGTGAGGTCACAGAAGAAGTGGGGGATGATATTGTGGGCACAGAAGGACAGTCTATCCAAGAGGAGGGTATGAAAAAGTGCATGGGCACAGGCCACCATATAAGACCCAGTCACCAGCCGCACACACAGCTCATTCCTCATGATGGTGGTATAATGCAGAGGGTGACAGATGGCCACGTACCTGTCATATGCCATCCCTGCCAGAAGGAAATTTTCAACACTAGCAAAAAGTATGAAAAAATACAACTGAGAAATGCACCCCACATAAGTGATGGATTGCTGCCGAGTCTGAATGTCCGTGAGCATCTTTGGGACAGTGACAGATGAAAGATAAATGTCAGAGAAGGCCAAGTGGCTGAGGAAGAAGTACATGGGCGTGTGCAGGCGAGAGTCCATCCTGATGAGCAGGATGATGAGCAGGTTGCCCAGCACCGTGGTCAGGTACATGCCCAGGAACAGGGTGAAGAACACGGCCTGCTGCCCTGGTGGGATGGGGAGCCCCAGGAGGAGGAAGTGGGACACGCTGCTCTGGTTCTCAGGCCTCATGCTGCTCTTCCATCTGCTGGGGATGAAGAAGGTGTGACAATCTCAGACCCTAGAAAGGAATATCAGAACCATCATCTCATACCGTCATTTTCAGGGAAAACCATTTTTAAAAACTTTCATATTACTTTCTCAACCTGTGAATGTATGCATCTTTATTCTCGTCTGGCTCCAGGAAAACATTGGAACCCCAAGTAACCAACAAGACCTCATTACAAAGAAACAAGAGTGTATTCACTGTGTCATTCACCATGATTTATTGAACATGGAGTTGGTGTCAGGACCTCTAGTAAGGACAGAGATATAGCAGTGAACAAGAGAAGCAAAGTCTCTAATCCTATGAGTTTACATCTTGATGAGCATGGAGGGATAATTTCTCCACCAGCCCAGAGCCAAACCATAATAATTCACTCTTGGCAGCACTAGAAGGTGAACCCCTGAAAAACTGTCAGTTTTTCTGCTTTAAAGTGATGGGAGACGCCAGTGCTCAGTGGGCATTTATGAAGCATTGTGCATTGAACCTCAGCTGGAAACACAGGGACAAGCTAGAAATGGGTGGCAGTTGAAACCACTAGATTCCAGAAAAATCTCCAAAACAGTCCACAAACGATCTTTCATAATAATGCTGAGCATTTTGGGTGCCAAAAACACTGTGCTGAACACGACATTAAAGGCTTTTTATAGTTTCCTATGTAAATCCAACATCAGCTTTACATTCCCAGATTAAAAATATTCACGGCTACACGAAAATTCTGTTAGGAAATAGAAATATAAGGGATATAAGTGTTAGACCATTTTTGTAGGTTAAAAAGTACCAACTATTCTTTACTGGAGTTAGTAGTATTGTAATAACTTTTTATGGTGAATTGACTGTTATAACACTCAATTGTGATTGGTATATAACTGCTAAATCACCATGTTGTGCACACCTAAATCTTATATATTTATGTCCTCTTTAAGAATAAATGTAAAGGAGAAAAATGAT